>JAFMSR010000481.1:0-49960 GCA_022818135.1 Saxidomus purpurata
GGTAGATAGATTCTATTACCATTTCTAGTGTTTTTAGATGAAGTGTCACTGCAATGCCTTTTCTCAATAAAACCAAAATGTCTGAGAGCTGGTGACAGTGTGTTCTTGTACTTACCGAATGTATCTCGCTGAACAAAGGCCAGGTTGTGATTTAGTGTAAGATTTCAGACCATAGAATGACTTCCTTACCAGAGTATTATTTCCCATGTATGAGTATTACTCCATGTAGATATAACTCGTAAGAAATGATCTTGAGATAAAATTTTGAAGCTGTCCATTTTGGGGAGTTAGCAATTACTGGTAGGACATTGATTGGAGAAGTGGCGACTTTTTTCACAAAATGCTATTTAAGTTGGGCATAAATGCCATTACCCTGTGTTGGGAGCCTCCCAAATATGTATAGGCAACATTATCCATCAGTTACCATACAAGGTAATGTGCTGTTACGGCCACACATTATAAAATGTATCACTAGTTTTAATTGTATTTAAATGAAGAATAATTGTTGTCAACCAAACCATGTCATCATTATCATCATAGCATCCTTTTGATTTTTGAAAATGAATTTCTTAAACAATGAATTTTGTCTTTGGCACACTTAATTAAGAAAGGAGAGAGGGTATGTTTGGAGAGACAAGCTGCCTGTGAAGTATGTGACAGAGCTACGTTTTCATTTTATGATTTAGCTACAGACGATGCATGAATATTCTCAAAGATACGGCTTTATATGAGCAGCTTAGCGTACATGTCTTTTTGGAATTTTATCATTTTTTAGATCCAGACTCTTCCTGAATACTTTGATAGCTTGAATCGAGTATTAATGGTAAATGATGTTGCATTTTGGGTCTCGTTCTTGTATAGCATGCAGAAATGTCCCTTCAGTTGTAGATAAAATGTCTTGGAGTTCAACTAATGTGCATGATGGGAGATGTTATCATGCTGTATTTAGATATATTATAATTATGGTAAGGTATGACATTGACTGTGACCTTTGGCATGCACTAGTCTTAAGATCAGTACAAAAGTTTAAAAGCATGTGTTAAAAGTTTGCAGTACATATTTTTTTGTTGAAGTTTCATTTCCAGTTCTGTTTACTCCTGTTTACATTCCAGTTCTAAAATTCTGTTGTTCAAATTTAAACCATAAAATACTTTATTGTTGCAAACTGACTAAGTTTACTTGGGTTCATATTCCAACATGTTCAGTATTCCAGCAAGGATTACAAGTTTTGCACTTTTGCATAATCAAGTTTTATATATGCATGCAGCAAAAGCAGAAATTACCATACAAGCAGATTAACATGCAAGCATGACATTTACATGTTGTGATACGTTCATGTGATATAGGTGTGGTTGTACTAAATGGTTTGTAGATATTCCAGCAGTAACAACATTGGTTTGTAAGTGTATACTGTAGACAAGAAGTATATGTACATGTATGTTATGGGTTTAACAATGCGTATTGGTAACAATGTTAATGAACCATTAGGGGTACACAGGGGACGTACAATTAAGTGATTATATTCAGTCCTAAGATTTGACTTACCCAGAATAGGAAATCTAATCTTTTTAAATAGAGAACAAATGTGGTGGTAGTTATTCCAAAGAGTCTCATTTTCTTGTTTGTGTGAATAAACAACAAAAGAATCATTTTGATAGATATATAATATACAAGATTTACTTGTAGTACAGATGACTTTGTTTTCTCTTGACAGATTGAGGAGACGATGGTTGCTCAGTCAGCGGATAATGTCGAGGGTGAACAGAGGCCCCTGTCTGCTCTCGACAAATTCCGAATGAATGCCAAGAAGGCCCTCTTGGCCTGGACGGAAAATGCCATCACTAAGTAATTTATTATATCTATAACAATTTTCATCTTTGACTGTGTTTGTTGACAGATTGAATTCGTAGTTTTTAATTTTAATCTAAGAATTCATTATCAGTAGTGACAATGGCCTTGTTGATGCTCAGTGCTATCTATTTCTCAGTGCTCTAATTTTATAATCATAAGCCATAAGTGAATCAATGAGAGTAAAACTTTCAAATTGTAGTACTATGGTTTGTTGAATTGTTACTGAAGCCTAATGGAAACTTGGAAAATGGAAAGAGTGTTTCTAAGGAGGTCATGTTGTAGTAAATTATTGAACCCATATTTTTCAGACGATATGGAATTCAAATTAAAGATTTTGGCAAGAGTTGGCGGGATGGGTTGGCTTTCAACGCCATTGTACATACAATCCGACCTGACCTAGTGGACATGGAGAGTGTGAAAAAGCAAAGTGCACGTGTAAACCTGGAGAATGCCTTCTCCACTGCAGAAAATCACCTCGGAATTGCACGCCTTTTAGATCCAGAAGGTATAATAGTCCCATTTGGAACTACAGCCTTTTAAACAAATCCTGTCTTTTCTTGTATAAACTTGTAAGCATTCTCTATACCAGTGGATAGATTGATACTTTTAAAAAAACATTCTAAAGTTTTTTTTGGATTAGTGCTTTCATTTTGAGTGAAATAGTACAGTTTTATAGAAGCAATAAGAGTACAGACAAAATAAAAATAAAGATAAATATTTATTTCTTGTGACGGAAATTATGGAAAGCATGTTCATTCCTGGTGCAGCATTACACTCATAAACATGTATATGGTTTCAGATGTGGACGTAGCAAAACCTGATGAGAAGTCAGTGATGACATACGTTGCTCAATTTTTAAAAGCTTACCCAGAAGCTGGAGAGGACCCTGCTGTATGTATACATGAAGTTACCTCAGTGAACTAACATACATCTATAGGCGGAATTCATAACACTAGGCATCTAGCCATTGGTTCACTTGATTAAATAGAAAATCCATGATCTTGTGATTTAAGTCTTTTATTTTAGAATAATGTTCTTAAAGTGAAGTAACTGCAATTTAGATAAATGTTTAACTAGGTTTAATTTGTAAAAAGACATTGTTCCTTAAGCAGTCTTTGAATTTTGTTAATATGTTACAATAGTTGTCCTGAATGCTTGTTAAACATTCATGTATTGTTCCTGCAGCTGCGTAAGAAGATTAAGACCCCAGCAGAACAAGAGATGGCCGACTACCAGGAACTGATGAACTGGTGTAAGACAGAGGCTGAGGAAGTACTACAGATAGTAGAACAGCCTGTTACAGATAGACAGCAAGAATATATGGTACGTATATATGACCTTCATTTCACCTTGAAGCATACTTTAGCTTAACCTCACAGCAGATAAGACAAAATATTTCATGTTGATTTCATAATAGACCCTATCCTTCTGGTTAAATTTTGTTGAAATTTATTCTTTAAAGTCTTTGAATACCATATAATACACGTCCATATACTACTGTTAAGATAGCGAGAAATTAAGTGACAGTTATTTCAACTTGGCCAGAAAAGTACATTAACTTCCCGAATATCTAATATGCAATGAAGCCACTAAACAAAGTGTAACATTGTCACCGTTAAAAATTCTACTGAAAAGTGTTTGGAACGATTCACAAAAAAAGTATAATGGTGCTATTATCGGATTAAGAAATCTCTGTGATGTCAACAAAATGACTATCCAATAGGTACACTTTTTGTATCTCGCTCGTTGTATTTCAATATCATAATGAGTTTCGTCATAGCGAAACTTTTTGAAGGCTGGATTTGATTACCCATTGTTATTTTTACAAATTTACCATGGATTTGGTTTTTTTTAGTATACGTTTTTTACATACCATGCTGACTTTCGAATTGTTATCATTAAAAATGAACTTATATTTTGTGGTTTTTAAACTATCAAATTTGACCATTTTTGGGGCCATAACATAGTTATTGGGCCTTTAATGGAATGTCAGTTGGGGGCAGGGTGAATACAATATAATACAACTTCTCCCTTTTCGCTCAGAGAAGTAGACTTCTCCCTAAAATTCTGTTCTAGCTAGGCCCCTGGATAGTCACTGTAAACAGGAAATATTGTTTAGAACTTGCCACATTTGTTGTGCCGGGAGACTGGCTGCTTAGTGAAGGTTTCACTGTATTGAGGGTTCCACATTATTGAAGATTTCACTGTATTGAAGGTTGAACTGAAAGAAATGTTTTTATTGGATGCATGTTGATTAATAAGCATGATCTAGATAGGTTTAAAACAACAATTAAGTTGGTACCTTCCACACAAATCACATTCCCTGAATCATTAATGAGCAATTAATTGGCAGCAGGTACTCTGTGATTTAGATATTAGAATCCTATATTTGTCTTTCATTGCAGGATTATTTAGCTTTCAAAGCAGAGGTTGATAGAAGAGGAAATATTTATGGTAAACTTGAAGAAAAAGTGAAATCTGGAAAAGCAGTGAAAATTACTCCAGAACAATTTGCACCTCTTGAAGAGGTCTGGAAAAAAGTAGTTCGTCAAACAAGACTTTGGTTGTGGAAACTTGATGCCAGTTTACCAGGAAAACTTGGGAAATTTGGTGACTGGTTAAACCAGGCAGAAGAAATTCTAGAACAGGAGGAAGAGCTGCTGGAAAATCCAGAAGAAATGGCTGCACAATTAGGAAGTATATTACAGGAACACAAGGTTTGTGTATTTTCTTGTCAGGACTATTTTATATGTGCAAAGGTATGAAAAATTGTAAGTAAATGATCCTGATCAATACTGTCAAATCACAGACTTTCGTAATTTTACACTGAGTTTTTTATGAAAAACTTTTTCCCCCAAATAATTTGAATGTCTCAGCAATGCACAATGAGTTGCAATATGAAAAAAATATCAAAGCAGTTGATTGTTGTTACATTGGTAAAAGCAAACAAAAATTGTGTGTTTTAGCCAAGTGAATGGGCAGATTGTACAAATGGACATTCTTTCTGTT
Source organism: Saxidomus purpurata (assembly GCA_022818135.1). Lineage (NCBI taxonomy): Eukaryota > Metazoa > Mollusca > Bivalvia > Venerida > Veneridae > Saxidomus > Saxidomus purpurata. The sequence continues at coordinate 4,861 of JAFMSR010000481.1, forward strand.
GTTTTGACGATGAGGTGAGAGTTGTAGCGGTAATCGGCTGTCTTCACAATTTTATTTCAGTCATTGTTTCCTTCACAAATGTTTATTAGGAAAAACTATGATTTTCCTGGTACATTTAGTTATTAAGCAGTTTTAAGTTTTACTATTTTAACTCTTATGGTGCAGGTCCATTTAAAAGTACTTCATTTGATACACTTGCTATTTAAAAAAAAAGTTGTGGACTAGCATGGTTTCCTGATGGACTTAAGTATAGGTTATGTTTTTATTTTGAACACATTCTCGTTTGGAGAGGTATTGCCATTCTTGCATAACCTATCTATTGGCCATTTCTTAGGATAAAGGTGGTATAGACTATAGTTCAGTTCTTGTACTAATCTATTTGGAGAGGGTTTTGATATACTGTCAAAGTCTTAGACATGATGGTGTAAAGTTTAAACATATTGTAGACTTGTTCATCTTAGTTATATCTATTTGGAAAAACTTCAATTTGATGTGGAAGTTATGAAATTTATAAATTGTTTACTTACAAACCAAATGTTTACCTATCTTGAAAGTTTTTCTGCCTAATGATGGACAGTGGCATTCATTACGGCTTCTTCATTCTCTCAGGCTATTTTACAATTGAAAAGACAGGTTTGCTTAAACAAATTTCTCAATGATAGAAATATCACCTGTAGCAATTCAGAGGAACACTTGTTACTTGTTAATCCATACAGTACAGCACATTTTCAGTTATGCATGTTTTCATACCTTACTGTTTGTGATAACACTTCGCATTATAAATGTTTTATGCATGTAATTTAAAATACAGCACCATATTACAAAACAGAAATTCTCTATTATGCCCTGTTGTGATTTTCTGAATAAAGTATTTCTGTATTTTACTTTAAATCTGGAATTATAAAAATTTAATAAACAATTTGATATAACTTCAAACAATTGTTACCCATGTGATGAGGGTGTGTCATGCACAACACGCAGTCACCTGCTCCCCCAGGTCAAGGTTACACTTAAGGGCTCAAACTGTGTAAGTTAAAGTTATATTGTAACATTTCCTGTCTGCCCTGTGTCTTACTGCATGGACCAATTTTAATATAGCTTGAATTGTACCGATTATAGCCTCTATAGAGGATGGTGGATCTCATAAGCACAAATACAAACAAAACTAAGAAGGTATTGAGTTTGATCTTACAGTGTGCAAGCAAGCACCTACTTTTGCAGTGGTTCAGATGATTGAAAGTAAGAGTATCTTTTTGCTGTTTTACAGAAATTCTTCAAAGAATTAGAATCAAACAGACAATTTTTCATGCAAGTGAAACGAGCGGGTCGGTATGAGGGCGAGTTCCTCCCGGCTCCACAGATTGAGAGTTTATACCAGAGATTGCAAGTAGTTGCAACTATGGCTCCGAAACGTGAACGACGTCTTGAGTACGAGGAAATGAAGTATCAGCTGTTAGCTTACCTTGTAGCATCAGAAAACAAACTGAAAATCTGGACAGTCAAATATGGACGCCAGGAGAGTGTTGAAGAATTACTGGCTGATTATAAAGTAAGTTTTGTTACTGTTCATCTTAATATTGGGTTTAAATATCACAATATCTCATACAACAGTTTTAGTTTTCTGAATATTGATAGCTTAAAAGGCTATGTGTGGGCCTGTTACTAAGACCTTTAGATACTGTGAACCAGATAATAGTTGAAAATTAATACAGTACTGTTTGAAATAACAGAAGTTTAGCAAAAATCAGCTCCTCATCAAACTATGGGTAACTGTAAAAAGATTTGTAAATCCTTTCTTATTATTTGCAATTGTATTAATATCTAGTAAATATGTGTTAAATGTTTCTATTGCAGGACTTTGTACATAACGGAAACTTGTTCAAGAATTATGACAAGACTTATGAAACATGTAAGCGTAATGCAGATGCTTACAGAAAAGCTAAAATAGACAAAGATGAAGTTGAAAGAATATCTAATTACTTTGATGAAGTGAATGGACGGTGGAAAAAAGTGTCAGTAGAAATAAAAAGTGTACAGTCAATGTTAGAGGAGGTGATAGACTGCTGGAGGAAATATAACGCGTGTGTTGACGTGCTAACAGTTTGGTTAAATGACGGGGAGAAGATCATGTCAAGGTCATCTCCTGAGGAAAAACAGGTAACACGGAACACATGCATGTTAGTGTATGGTTAATTGAGAACCGTCTGATGTATTAGTAAGGACCTTTTTGACTGTATTCTGATAAATAATTACTGGCCTTTAAACAATTTTGCCATAACTTTAACTATAGGATAAGTACGTTATTGGTTTTATGCCCTTTGATGTCATGATTTAAATGACTTTAATTGCAAAACCACTAGCAAATCATATTGAAATATCATTTTGTAAAGTTTATGTAAATAACATGCAAATGTTTGTCTTTCAGCAATTTTTCTCTGACCTTCCTGACTTTGAAGAGAAACATAAAATCCTGAATGAAGCAGGGAACTTCCTGATAGAAACAACAGAAGAACCCGTTGCCGTCGAGATCAAACAAACATTACTAATGATCAACCGAAGATTCAAGGACCTTGCCGATCAGTTCCAAAACTTCAAACAGGTAGAGGTGGTTGGTAAAGCTAGAAAAGAATATGGAGAAGGTCTGTTGAGGTTAACACAATGGTTGAAGGATGCAGAGGAACTTGTTGCACGAGAAGTGCCGTGCAAACATGCCGTGCTGAAGGATTATCTCAATGAAATAGATGTAAGTTAAATATAGAAGTATGTATCTCAAATGTGCCAGATGATTTAAGGTTCTTGTTTAATGTCTGTGAATACAGTTATAATATTTGAAAACTGACTTCACAGCCACATGTGTTTAGATATGATTAATAGTAGTAAATAATCTCAACCATTTATATAGCTATAATTATGCAGTGCTGTATATGCACAACTTTGTATACTCCGGTTTGTAAATATGTAAATTCCAAAGGACATCCTATTTACACCTTGCAGCTGCTATAATATTAGCTGGGATGACATATTCTTAGTTATGTTACTTGATTATTTCAGACATATGGTGCTCAAATCCCAGCTATAGAAAACGATTTCAAAGTGACAACTAAAACAGCTCAATCCCTGGTGAAGGAAAGTTCACAGGAAGTTGTCACTGAGATGTTGCAGTCACTCAATATTCAAAAGGAGGTGCTAGTAAAGCTGCGTAAAGAAATTCCAGAAAAAGTGAAACATTTGAAGGCTTTGTTACCAAATATAGAATCTCTAGAGACAGGACTTATAGATCTGAACAATTGGTTAAATAACGGGGAAGCGTTACTAGACTCCCATAAACTGGACGGTACCCAGGAGGAGACAGAGCAGAGGCTTGAAAAACACAAGGTATGTGGAACCAGACTAAAATGCAAGAAAATGAACCATCATTTATATAGAAATTAAACCATTTTGTTTTATTGATTGTAAAATTGGGTTAAAAAGTTTCAGATTTTGTCTTTCATAAAAGCAGTTTTGTTTAACTCTTATGTATCTTTTAGGCTTTCTTCTCTGAGATAACATACCAAAAGTCTATTGTGGAAAGTAAAAACAAGGTGCACCAGAAGGTGAACACTTCCAAACCCAAACTGAAGAACGTTGATTTTGCCGTCATCGATCAACCAGTAGAAGAAATGAACCAGAGATTCCAAGTAGGATTTTCTTTGTCTAGCAATATTGTACTGTAAACAGATTCAGTATCTAGAGGGTTGTTTATTCAGTGTTTATGGTATAGTAAGTAAAAACTGTTTGCTGTAAGTTGGGTTTAAAACCAGTTATCTTGGGTCAGGAGTCTGAGGCACTCTATCATCACTTCTTTTTAAAGCAGAGACTAGCTGATAAGGGGCTTTGAGCGGACAGGAGGGGGTGAATTTGATGAATACCTGTAAAGAAGCATTAGAACTTCAGGAAAATCTGCAGCTGTGGTACTTGTTCAAAGTAGCACAAGCCCTTGTATCGAAAATCCACATTTTAACATAATATAGACATGAAATGAAAGGTTTATAGATCTAATCTAGCATTAAGGACATATTAAGAAAACTAGTAAAAGGTACAAAAATTGTTTTCATTTGGCACAGTATTTTACTAAATGTATTTTGTGTTTACCAGAGTAAAATGTACACAACAGTAAACCTAATTGAAATATGCAAATAATAAACAACCCTCTTTTTATTGTACATGTACTGCTGTAAACCAGTCGATTTTTTGTGTAAAAAAATAAGATTTTATGTTGTACTTTCAGTTTCAAGTTTGTTATAAGGCGAGAAAAAAATCAGTAGCCAGAAACTTTCAGTAGTTATAAGCAATTGCAAAAAATTTAGCTGCTTTTAAGCCGAATTCCATGATAATTTCGGTACCTATTATGGAATATTCAATACTCAGTAGGGAATTGGCTATGAATTATTGCTAGTCTAGAAATGTTATTTGGTAAAGGTGAAATTCTTAAAGCAACAGACTTAGTCAAATGTAACAAGAGGTAATTTTACACACAAAAAAGGTTGGTTTACAGCATCTTACTGATCATGCTGCATCTATGCATGTATATAATCAACAAACAATGCCTGATGCATGATGATAATCTGATGAAATAATGGATATCTCAGTACAACTGTCCATGTGAAATGTATCGTCATTGCTTCATAGACATTAGTTCTAGGCCACAATGTGCTCGTTGTCATGAGTTTCTCTCAACCAATCACATTTAAGTTAACCTCACTGCTATGAAACCTGCTGTGTTTTGTTTATGCTAATTCTTTCATGCTTCGTTTATAGTAGAGTAGAATTTAACAAAATTGAAGATACTGCTTTCTTGAAAACACCTTGATTGGTTTGAATTTGAGGTAGGTGGTAGTGTTTTAATTTCAGGCTATCGAAAATACGTTGGCTGTGGCTTTTAATCAAATTCAAAAATAGTGGAATCTTTGGTCCTTTGGGGTTTTAATTTGATTTAAATAGAGAAAAACACGGAAACATTTCAGATGTGTGTCACAAAAGCCAAAGATTGGGAAAAGAAGCTGGATAATCTATCCCGGCTTTGGCGTGTCTTACATCAAAAACAACATACCCTCGAGGCATGGCTTGATCAGGCGCAAACTTTCCTGGAAGATACAGAAGATGACTATGAGAGTCTTATACGTAAACATAAGGGCTTCTTTGTGCGTGTAGATGAACGCATGTTGCAGGATTACCTGCGTGCGTGTCAAGACATCCTAGTCGTTCTTGAGGAGGAAGATCGACCTGCCCTTACCGAGTCGATGGAAAATATTCAACAGCGTTGGGAGGTAAGACTGCTGTGTGTCTGTGCTCGCCTGATGAGCATCTGACCTACTTGATGCCCCGCCCACTTCTGGGTTTCTAAGGTTTCCTTACTTTCTCTGCAATTTTTTTCTGGCATGAGCTCTCCATTTGGAACAAAGCCTATGGTTTTTGGTATCTCTTTCATGCATTCAGTTCATTTACATATCGTATGGCAGTAAGCGTGTTGTAATACTGAGCATTGTATAGATAGGTCTTGTAAGTACGCGCCTATTTCGGACAACAGAAGTTCGTCAGCGAAGATAAATATTCAAGTTAGTCAGAGGTCAGGTGAGTGAAGCGTGTTTCTTGATTGGCTGCTATTTTAGCTTAGACTTTGGTTTTACGCTAGCCAAGCTTGCAACCAACATATTTCCAGGCCAATGAGTTTTATTTCAGTTGTAGGAATTTTACTTTCTAGTTGAAAAGTAGCAATGTATTCTTTAAATCACAGTTCTGTAGACAGTTTTCCTTCCACAAGCTGTAAAAAGTAGATGTTATGCTGTTTCCTTATTGTTGCTATTTCACTGTGACAGTGAGTGTAGTCGGCATAGCAAAATGGAAAATTTCCAACACGCCCACTTTATTCTTCATTATCATTAAGTGTACTCTCTTACCTCATTGATATGACTTTAGAAAGTCATGCATCTGTTATAAGCTAGCAGACAAAGACATTGTTGACTTGACATTTTATAGTCAGAATTTTATAATCCCTGATGTGTTCAGTCATCATAAAACTGATCAAGAGATCTTGAATAGTAAATGCCAAAAGCTGAGCTATTTTTAGAAACAATTTTCAACAAATGTCAACCTGATCTTTTTTTTAATGGTTTCATTCTTTATAAAGGTGGAACATTTGAATTATTAGAGTCAGCAGTATTTGCCATTAAAGCTCTAATTTGTATTGCAGTAAAACCTTACATTTCTTCCAGTCTGTTCTATTGCTTGATTTCTGTCTGGTTTTGTTTGCCATTTGCAGTATTGTGTACATTCGTGTTTAATCATATAGATATTATATACTGTTGCAGTTTTATAACAAACATTTATGCTAATTTTGTATGCTTAACTTAAGCAGATATTAATATTAAATGCATGAAAACAGTTGTTTTGCTATATTTGAGGCTAATATTTTCATTCTTAAAATGTAGAAATTTAACTTCCAAGTTTTCTCAAAGTAGAAATATAGATAGGTTTATTTTTTTCTTAAAAATAATGCATGTATTTAAAAAAAATTTTTTTGATATACAGGTAGTATGTAGACTGTAAAAAGGATGTAGATAGTTTTTGCCAGTGCAGGATTTGTAGCAGTTAAAAGAGAAATATTCAATATGGCATCATCTTTTAATGATTTTGAAAATGGACATTGTCCATGAAACACCATACTAACCAGACATGTAGAAATGTTAAAACTAGAAATTCAGATATTTTTTAGTGCATAGACAGTTTTTCAGTCAGTAAAGCCCAGGTTTTCAGCCGGCCTGATTTGTACATGCATATAACTGAAAGAGTTCATGGAGATCTCTATATTCATGCATGTGCATATATCTTGCAGCAAATCCAAACTATTGCTCCAATCAAACTGATCAAGCTGGAGTTTGCAGTACAGGAGGAGAAATTCCTCGGTCAAGTCGAGAATGCCGAGAAGACGATCAATCAGCAGCGGCAAAAACTTCAGCGTAGAGAAAACGTCAAAGAGACATTACAGAAACACAAAGTAATTTAGATTTATTCAAACATATTTATCCTTGAAAAGTTTTGTAGTATGTGTGCATATGTGTAGTTCTCTTAAGTTTCCTGTAGCAAGATAAGTCAAGGTCATTCTTTTGTATCACTTCTGAAGTTATAATGTGTAAAATTAATGATGAGAAAACTGATGTTAAATGTAGATAGATGACAGCACCTAGTAGTGTAAAACTAACTAACTTTATCCCTCCTTTTCTTCTTTCATGGTGTTAAAAAATAATGATAGCAAATACAGGAATATACAGGTACTTCATAAAATAGACAAAGGTAGGAATTTGAAGGTAAGTACAGTCCATATACAGTAAGCTAACTGTGATTGTTTTGTGTTACAGCAAATGTTCCACCAGGGAGACTTTCAGAAGACGTGTCTGAAGTGCCTGGAGAGTATGGACACCCTGTCCAAGGATCTTGTACGTCATGACGGTAGAGATAACACACTGAGAGACCAGTACGACATGCATCTAGAACGATGGAACAAACTGAAGGAAGCCATGGATTCTACACTGTTGTCATTGAAACAGTTACCTGAGAGATGGAAGGAATACAATACCAGGTGAGAACTGGGAGGTTAAACAATGTACATTGTAGCTGAGTAAAGGAATAACCAATCAACTATTAAGGAAATACTAAGCTGTACTCACTGTTAGAATTGGTCTTCTAGTTTATACTGATGTCTGCATACTGAAAACATCAAGCCTACTACTGTATTTCATTGTGATGTCTTGGTTAAACAGGCTAGTGCTATTTTAGAGGGCCTTGTTGTGTCCTCGTTTGGGCTTGAACCTGTGACCACAAAGTAATGTTGCTCATGATTAAGTACGATAGTAACTTGGTCTAAATGTTGACACCTCTGAAAGCTTTATTATCTGTTGTTAACTTACAGACTGGGAGACTTTGCGAAGTTCCTGGAACAAGTGGAAGATCTCCAGAAGAAGCTACAGAAAGAAGATCTGACCAGCGAGGAATACAAAGATCTCCAAGCTCAATTCCAGGTAATTTGTTGGTTACCCTTACCTGCATGTGTTACTTTGATATGAGACAATATGTAGAAATTGGAGAGTGTGTGACCTGCCACTTTTATGGAGTGGTTAAAACTGCTGAATTGAAATAAATAAGCCATCTTTTGATTGAGAGTCCTATTTTGAGCACCAATGCATGCATTTTTAAGGCAAATTTGAATCGACTTTGTTCTACAGTAATATAAACTTTCCTTTGTTTTTTTCATCAACAGAAAGCTATGAAAAACATGAACAAAGTTGCCGAAGACTCCAAATGGCTGAAAAGCAATCTTGAGGAGCTTCTGGCTGACTCTGATGACACTGATGCTCGACGTGAACGCAACAAGCTTGAAGACATGTTGTCGAGATTTGGCAACCTGTTACCAAATATGGAGAAGACCAATGATAAATCTGCCCTGTTTTCCAAGGCTTATGATTTCCGTGACGGGCTAGGAAAGAGGTCAAGCTGGCTTGACGACGCACAGAAACAAGTGATGGATCAGCCGTTTATTGATGGACTTGAGGATGCCCGTACATGTCTACATGAACATGAGGTAAATGCTACTGTGTTCAGTCAGTAATCTTAGACAGATTTACAGATGTTTTAGTTTGGGAATTAAGTTCACAGCTTTGTGAGTGTTAACATATACAAGAAATGGTTAGAGACCAAAACTGCTGTTTTTAGGCATATTGTACTTGTTTGTATTAAAAAGCCTGTTTCAGGCATCGAAATTGGAATGTTCAGACCTGAAGATACTTGGCCAATGGCAGGCCTGTTGAACTCTGAAACCTTTTCTTACTAGTACTAATATTTTGTCTGATTATGATTATTTTCAGAGTTTAATGGGAAGGTTAGATGCAGAACGAGCATCTATTATAGCTGACATAGAGGCAGGGAAACGGTTACAGAGAGAGCGTAATGCTCCATCCTTCATCGCTAAAAATATCCAGGATCTTGAGCGAAAATTGAAAGACACAAATGAATTGGCTAAGGCAAAGCATACAAAACTTAAGGTAGGTGTATTGTTAAAAATAAATGGGTTATCCTATCACAGTTAGTTAAGGGTGTTCTTACTCTGAACTCCTTACACTCGGACCATTATGTACAAATCTCAGCTCTGTGTGTGCATAATTAATTTTCAGCTGTATGCACATGTAAAATTTTGGTTTGAATGCGTCTTGTTGTCCTCAACAGAATGACTGAAGCTCCTGTAAGATAAATGACTACATGAAAAATACCTTTTGTATTTTTGGGGGAAGGTCTAAGTTTGGCAGAATACATGTGCATAACATGCAGATATTAATCTCACCATACAGTACATTATTGTCTATGAGAAAGAACATAAAAGTAAACCTGAAAAACAAGTAAACTGTTATTTATTCAACATATTGTATGTTTCCAGTCTTGGTACTTATCTTCTATTACCTTTAAACTTAGCATTGGTGCTAAATTGATTACAAATTGATGTATTTTATGCTATTGATAAATAGCAATTAATATGCAGACTGCACACTTCTATAGTTGAAATTTAATGTGTTCAGGTATCAGATATTTTTAAATCATATCAATTGTGATGTTTCCAAGCTCATATTTCAGTGGAGAGATTGAAAAGATTGTTAACTTCATACAATTTCTGTCCATAGAGTGTGTCTTGAAATAGTACTTACATATCAACATTAGTGTTTATGGAATCATATAATTTTCAGAAAACTGTCGGTGACTGGGAGAAATATGAGAATGAGAAGAGCAACATGGTTCAGTACCTGAAGAAGGCGGAGGCAGAGCTAGAGAAACCACCTGCCACAACGGGACAGGACCTGGCCCAGAAAGATTACACATCTAAAAAGGTACACAACTCTAGTGCTTTTTTTCATAGATGACCAGTATCATTCATTTAATAGACTTTTATTATGAACCATCAGTGTATTGTCAAGTTCTGTGTTGAAAAAGAAATTTTTTAATACCGTCAAATTAAGGAGCTGAATATGATCGAGAGATGGCAAAAAACAAGAAAAGATTTTTTTATGTTCTAGAATTTGGAAAATCATACCCCTTTGTTTAAATGTTGTACATGTATTTAGATATTGAGAAATAAAACTTATTGCTGTTGATTTCAGGAGTTGCAGCAGACTTTAAGTAAACTGAAAGGAAGTTTGTCAGAAGTCCAGAAACTGAATAACATCCTGTGTGAGGGTGCCAGTCGGGAGAGACGAGGCCCTCTGAAGGGTGAAATGACTGATATAGACAAGAGACTTGATAACGTGTCCGTCCGTCTCAATGCGAAATTAGCAGATCTTGAAGCAACAATTGCAAAATGGACGGAATATTATAAACGCCTTAACCATTTCTGTGATTGGTTAAATGAGAAAGAGGAAAATCTGACTGAGGTTTATGAAAATAAATCAAGCACCCCAGAAGATCAGCTGGAGCAGGCAAAGGTATGTTCAATGTATTTCAAGTTGTGATTTTGTAATTTTCATACCAAACCTATGAATGCATACAGAAGGTATTGTTACAAAATAGTAATATTAGGATATTCCAGAATTGAAATAATGAAGTGTTCATGGAATTTCCCCAAGAATTTTAGTATGTATTAATAAACTGCATTACCAACATGAAGTCTAGTATAACTGATTTGTAACATCATTTTTTCATTAATATATTCGTTATTTAAGGATATTGCTACAGAAGTTTATGAAAACCACATCACTTTGGAAAATCTTGAGAAAGATGCCCGAGGTTTGTCTCAGAACTTCCGTTCACGAGAAACTGCGGCTCTCAAATCAAAGCTGGCAACAGTAAGACGTCAATGGGAGAGTCTTTGTGCGCGTGCCAAGGATCGTAGTTCAGCACTTTCTGGCAGTGTGGCACATTGGCAAATGTACCAGAATCTGGCACAGGAGTTGATGCCATGGATCATGAAGGCAGAGAAGTACTGTGCCACGGAGCTACCTAAATGTTCCAGCATGGAAGAAGCTAAAGAACTATATGATCTGCATCAGGTAAAACGTCAAAATATGTTTATATATTATCAGAAGAAGAACATTTGAAGTCGTCTAACACATTTAGGTTTTAAATGGATCAGTTTTAGAGAATTTTAAAATACCATATACAGGAAGGTCCTTTCATATGTTTACATGAGCAGATGTGACTTTTCTTTAAAATGAAAGGTTGTCAGACAGTATATGTTGTCAAGTTTGAAATTAACAAACGGTTACAGTTCATTGTATACTAATAGTTTATTGAGTTGAACAATTGTACTTAACTGTTCTGTTACTTTTCCCAGGGTTTTCTGCATGAATGTGAAGCCAATCTACCAATATTTGAGAAAATGACAACAGAAGCAGGTTTCATACTTGACCAGCCAAACATGCAGAGAGAGCTGGAGACGTTGCAGCGGCGGTGGAATGACGTGATCACAGCATCGGAGGAACGCAGTCACAGAGTTGACAAGATGCAGGGGGCTTGGGTTGCTTACAACCAGGAAGCAAATGGTATTGAAGAAATCCTTGAAAAGTTTGAAAACCGTCTTGGCCAGGAACCAAATGTGAACTCTACAGATCCTCAGGTGTTAGAGCATGAATTAGCTCTCTGCAAGGTAAATCACATGCATTTGATTTAAACATTTTAAGTCAGAGGTTGTTTATTATATCTGTATATAAACATGCTTTAGTGAAATCTTTGTGCATGTGTCTATGTTAGTAAGATAAAAGTATACCTTCCCTAGAAGGGATTGGCCCAGAATAAACTATGACATAAAGTGTATTTTCTCTACATAAATAACAAGACTGCACCTGCTTCATATTTAGTTGTGAAATCATAATCTGTTTTGAATTTCTTACAGACACTGCAAGAGGAGGTAAGAAGCCAGCAGCCCCATTTGAACGCCTTACAACGTCAATTTGAGCAGGTTAAACAGCACGCTACCCCTGATGGGATACGTGATCTGAAGGACCGACAAGACAGTGTGAAGGCCAAATGGGACAAAGTTACAGCAGACGTTGTCGACAGACAGAACACTTTGAATGGTGCTCTCAGACATAGACAAAACTTCTATGGCAGACTTGATGAGTTTGAAAAATGGATTAAAAAATCTCAAAGAAAGTTGGATACTGGTAATGAAATATATTCCGATGAAGTCGGAGAAACAATGCAAAAACTAAAAGCACTTAAGCGCGAATGTGACGAGAATGAACCAGCATTTAATGCATTGTGTGACGAGTTTAAAGAACTTATTGCTAACTGCAATGAGGACGAGGCAGCTATACTTAGAGATAGGTTTGACAGGGTGATGGGTGGATACACAAAAATAGATGATTTACTGAAAAACAGAGATGAATTGTGCCAAAAATGGGATGAATATCACACATCCCATAAAGATGCTCAAGCTAGGTTAAAAACACTGCAGGCTAAGTTAGCTTCACCTAATATAACAGAAGAGGAAGTTGCTAAGATAAATGCTGAAGTAAAAGCTCTAAGACAAGACATGGGACAGTGGATGGACGATGCAGATACACTAGATGAACTAATGGCAACTTCACAGTTAACTATTAAGGATCGTGCCACTCAAAGAACATTGCACTTTGGCTCAGAGCTGCAAGCACTTGACTCGATGTGCGACTCAGTATTATTTAACTCGAGACAAAAACAAGAACATCTCGGTGAACTAGCTCAATTGTGGGCGGAATTTGAGTCAAAGCAGGCGGAGCTTGTTGATAAATTAGGTGATGTTGGTGAAAAGATAGGAGGTGCAGCAGTGGATCAGTCCAGTCTACAGGGTGTGAAAAATCTCATCAGAGAAATTGAGGTATGTCAATAATGTAATATTTTCACTAGTTAGCAATCAAACCATTGATGAAATCATTTATTAGATGATTTTGTTTAAACTGGTACTTTGACAAGTATACCTAAACTGAGGATGTAAATCTCATTGGTTAAAAAAAATGGTTTCAATTGATGATGAAAATTTGTAGAACTGCCTTGATTCTGTTTTATTAACTATCATAACTTTTATTAGGACATTCGGGATGATGTATTTGCAACCAACCCTGAATATGAACAACTCAGAGAACTTGGACGTCAGATCATGCAAGCTGATCCAAGCAAGAGTTCAGCTGTCCAGAGCGGCCTTGCCAAGGTGAACGAGTCATGGGACGGTGTTCAAGCCTTGCTTGGTGACAAGCTACAGTATTACACGTCTGTGGCTAACGCCTGGCAACAGTACAATGACCAGAAGCAAGGTGTACAGAAGACTCTCAGTGATGTTGCTCCACTTGTGGAGTCTGATATCGCCTTCTCTTCTCAGCCTGAAGTAAAGAAGGCTCTCGATCAGCATAAGGTATGTCTCTGGAAACAGCTGTATAAACTGAGGCAATATTGCATTATTATTAGTTTTGTACATTCTGTCGGTTTCAAACATTTTTTTATTTTCTTATTTGGCAGTATTCTCATATTCAGACTTACATGAGAAATGAATTGATAAGAAATTTTGAAAATGTGTTTGTGGTAAAACAAAAAAATTCACAACGTCTTTGGATCTATAAATTGTATTTGTTATTATAAGAGCTAATTTTATATGAGTGGTCAAGGGTTGCACTTAAGTTATAAAGTACCCACAACTTTAATAAACAGGCTAGGGTGTTGATAGAAATTAATAACTACATACAATGTAGTTAAATTTCACAGAACAAAGCAATTCTCGGTAACTTTATCTTCAATTTAAAATAAAATCTAATCATTTTCTAACCAGAATGCGGAGTTTGAGCTGCATGCCAACCAGTCCCAGCTAGACCAGATGAACACTAGAGGTCTCCAGTTACTGGAGGAACTCAAACATGTACCAAACTTTGATATATCCATCCTTGAACAAGATCTCGATTCAGTCAACCATCAGTGGGAGACATCAAATGCCGCCATTGATGAACACAAACAGAACTTGGAGGCTCAGCTGAACTGCTGGGACCAGGTGCAGTCTGGGAAGGAGGAACTGGAATCCTGGGTAAACACCATGGTAACCAGACTGGATGATAGTCTCAAAAACTTTGATGACGCTGTAAGCGTGGAGGCCTGTCTCGTAAAATTTAAGGTTAGTAGTATAATCATACAGGGCAGACTTTATTTCACAAAATAGTCAAATATTAATTATTTCACATCTTTCATTGCACTATGTTTTTTGTAAGCTTTAGAATAAGTGATCTATCAATTTTGAAGATTATTTATTCTAAAGACAATCGTACTGATTTCAAAGATTCAAGATTTAACACTGATTTATAAGGAATTCAAAGAAGGTAACAGCTTGTAATTTGCACTAAATGGTTTTGTAGTAAAGCACTTAGTAGTATAGTTATATTTATTGTGTATGTATGACTACAGGAGGAAGCTCCATACTTCCAAGAAGTATTGAATGAGATGAGCCAGAAAATTAATGATCTCAAAGAAATGAATCGTGATGAAGACATTCCACAACTTGTTGCTGAGCAACGAGAAATTCAGGAACAGTTTGATAAAGCTACAAGACTGGCCAATCAGCTTGAGGGTGTGATGGCCAACTTTACCGACGAGAGAGAAAACCTACAAAAAGAAATTGAGGCAGAATCAGATTGGTTGAACGGCATGAAAGATAGACTCGGAAAATGTGATGATGTCTCGGGAACCGATGATGACATTATTCAGAGACTGGAAAATTGCAAGGTTGGTTTGCACAATTCAAACTAATTTTTTTTGCATTAAGCAGAATGATCTCCTTTTGCTTTAGATATCTCACAATTCAAAAGACTGTAGAAATGTTTAGAGATGGCAAAAGAACAATTCAATGCCAATGTATTGTAGATATTTGCTGAAATCTAGCATAGACATTTATGTAAAAAATGCGCATTCTTTTTTAAGCTTAATATTCATGAAAGTGAACAATCTTATCTTTTCACATGTAAAAATATCTTCAAACAGGAGCTAGAGGCAGAGATGGCAGAACACAAGAAGAAAGTTGCTGCTCTCATGGACAAAGCCGAAGCCATGCAGGCAAAGTTCCCGTCTGCCGAGACCTCGAACCTTGCCAAGGATGCTGCGGTATTGAACAAGAAGTTTGACTCTGTGGTGAACCGTGGGGACAAGATTGAGGACATGCTCCTAGGTACACTGGAGCAACATTGCCAGGATGCTCAGCAACAACAACAACGCTGGTTAAATGCAGCACTAGAGAAAGTTGCTTGGTGCGGTGACATTGCTGGAGACAGATACAGTGTGGAGGCAAAACTGGCAACAATTAAGGTTTGGGGCTATTTGATTTGGGACATCTGATGTTTTTTAAAATTATTATTTTTAAAAATATATTGTTAATATTGAAGAAAAACTGTTAGCTAAATACTTGTACATGTATTTTGTTATGTGATTAATAGTTTTGTTGTTGGTTGATGTTATGTTTTAGCTAATTTTGAAAGTAACCTTGTTATTTCCAGGACCTTATAAATGGTGCAAGTGAGGGAGAACAGAAGAAGGACCTCGCTGCAGAGAAGCTTGAGGCCCTGAAAGCAGTTCTACCAAAACAGAAACAAGCTGAGTTAGATCGTCAGAAAAAACAGACAGAGGCAGACTGGCAACAGCTTGTTAAAGCCATGCAAGACACAGAGTGAGTTATCTCCCTTGCTTCCATGGAAACAATGTTACCAATGCAGCAAACGGTATTCAAAAATAGTATAAAATGTTTATAATATTAACAGTAATAGAAGGCATTAAGAGAACTATTATACATGTACATTGTCTTGTACCTGGTTAGTAATTAGTATGTGGCAGTTTTTATACCGGTAGTTTATTGCAAAAATATTTGACCTTCTTTTATCCTTTTACAGACACAAATTGGAATCCTCCATTGACCAATGGCAGGCATATGACAAGGAGTATGACACATTGTCTCAGTGGCTGAAGGACACGGAAGCTCGTGTACGTAACGAGGCAACCCTGAAACCAGACCTACCTAGCAAGATCGAACAGTTTGAACATTTCAAGGTAATACTGGATCCTACTGTATAAGTAACCATCACAAGCAAAGATGCGCACAGTTTCTGTAATGTTTAACATCACCTGACTACTACAGCAGCTTAAGTCTTAAGCACTCTTACACAACAAACAAATTTAGTTAATTTTATTTGTGATACATGTAACATAATCACATGAAATTAAATAAGTTTTATCTCATGGGCTCTAAAGTTGCTAAAAATTGTGGAATGTAAATGTACTGTGTCAGCTTTTATAGTGTGTTCATGGGTACATAATGTTTGTCATTTTCATCCTTTTGTTTATAAAAACAATTAGTACTGTCCTATAAATTTGAAGACTGTTGTATTTTCCAGGCACTTGCACAAGATGTTGTGGAACACCAACCAGAGTTTGAGACTGTACGTGATTCTGCCCAGGATATCAGTCGCTCAACAGGTGATGGTAGAACAGCATCGTATGCCGGACAACTTCTGTCCCGATACCAGACCCTAGCTGCCTCTGTGCAGGTATGTCTATATTGAACTCGCAACCATACTAAAGTGTAGAATTTCTTCTGACTGAGTAAAAAAACCCAAATGAAATGCTTTCTATCAGGATATTGATCACATGCAAATCGAGGGTTGACCTCAAAACTGTAGTGACTTAAATGAAATAAAGGGAGACTTACGACAGTTTTGTGGTAACCCTCAAAATAAGTTTTGGTAAATTTTACTGAAGTTGGAAGGTGCAGAAGCTGTTTCACACTCATTAAGACTCTCATATAGTCTGATGTAATTTTTGATGTAATAAATGGATTTACTAAATTGATGAAAACGGTGAAAAACATGCTTTGGAAAGTTTCAAAGTACATTGTCCTATGATGTTTACAGGAGCAAGTTGAGCGATGTGAGCAGAACATAGACGATCACGAGGCTTATAATGCCAGTAACAAGGACTGTACAGACTGGATCCAGGCACAACAACGGGAACTGGTCGAGTGTTCCGACATGCCTAGTGACAATGAAGCTTTAGAAGCCAAGCTTGACACCATCCAGGCTCTAACAGCAGCTAATGATGAAGGTCTAGCTAAATTCAACACTGCTCTTGAATCTGGTGAAAGACTTTACCCAAATACTTCTAATGAAGGTCGTGAAGGAATACGACGCGAGTTGCGTTCATTACGCGATGACTGGGAGAACTACAATGACACATTACATGAGACTCAGAGAAACCTGGATGGCTGTAGAATGCAGTGGTCGTCATTTGATGAAAACTTCGAGCAGCTTGAGAAATGGGTCGGCGAATCTACAGAACTTCTAAAGGAAGATGCTGAACCTAAAAATACATTACAGGAGAAAAAGGCTGCTCTGCAACATTATAGGGTACGTTAATAAATTAATTTATTGCAGACTTAATGAGAAAAAATATGTCATGATACATTGCCACATAAAATACTTCCTCACCTAAATATTCCAAAAGCATTAGCCTGCTGTATTATTTCATAATAGTTGTGTTACTCCAGCTGAAAGGATGGTTTGTTTGAAGTATTAATTACCTGTATCCAAAAATGATCAATCAGGACTGATTGCAGGTGTGTACATTATTTGTTTTCAGTGTTTTCTGTTGTAGGAAATTAGTATTAGGATTTCACAGAGGAGAATTATTATTTAGGTAAAATGGGTAACAATTTATTATTCCAGACCAAGTGTCAGGACATTCTGTCACACCAGAGTATGATTGACAGTATCGGTGACAAAGGCAGTGCCCTGGCTTCTACCAAGGTGAAGGGCAAGCTGAACCAGTTGAATGCCAAGTATAACAAGCTGTGTCAGGCAGCCAAGGAGCAGGTGAAGAAAGCAGAGAATGAGGTTGATCAGCACCAGAAACTTCAAGACTTGCACCAGCAGTGCCAGGACTGGATGGCAGCTACCAAAGACAAGCTGGCTGTATGTGCCGAGGCCAGTGGTGATAGACAAGCCTTGCAGAACAGACTAGATAAAGTACAGGTATGACATGCTGTCATTTGGTACAGTCGTACAAGTCTCTTTTATGTTTGATTGTGTTTATATGAAGATTGTAGAACATATCTGTGATGAAAGTAGCCTATACTGATGACTGCCAAATTCTGTTACTGCGAATTTTACATCATAATTATGTCATTGTACTTGTTAATTGATGCAGTACATTTTGACAGTATTCATAACTAGTTGAAAACTCAAGATTTCAGCTTACATATTGTTGTAACCAACTCAATTTTCCAGTATTATTCATTAACAGATGTTATTTTAACATTTTATTTAGGATCTGGTGAAGTCAATGAGAGATGGTGAAGCCAAGGTGAAGGCTGTACATGTACAAGGAGAGAAGGCTATGCCTCAAACTGGACCGCAAGGTCAGACTGCCATCAGACGTGACCTTGAAGGTCTGACCCAAGACTGGGAGGCCTTGGCTACAAGAATGGATGACACACAAGAAAACTTGATGCATGCCCTACAAGCTCTGACAGCTTATGATGGGTCATGTGACCAGCTGAACAAGTGGCTCAGAGAATGTGAGACTGCCGTGAAGGATGTAGAACTAAAGAGAACTCTCGGCGATAAACAAGGACAGGTAGAAAAACTGAAGAAGATGCAACAAGAAGTGATGGCACGCCAACGTCACTTTGATGAGCTACAGGACATGGTGTCACATATGCAGGGTGCTGACACACGACTTGTCAACTACAGCTCTCAGCTCAACTCCAGATACGAGCATTTGAAAACTAATCTTAGGGTATGTTCTTGATGTGTTTGTTACTATGTATCTTAAACACAAGCTCTTTGGATAAGAATTAATTTTTGAAATGTAATTTAGTTCTTAATAAGTGAGTAATCTATTTATTGCAAATTTGTACTATTTTAGGACCTAATAAATCGCTGGCAAGATTATGTTGGGGAGCACCAGAATTACTCCACCAACTACAGTGAGTGTGTGGAGTGGGTAGAGACACTGCAGCGGCGACAACAAGTTTGTGCTGACATGGCTGGTGACCGGCAGGATGTAGAGGACAGGCTTACTAAATTGCAGGAACTGATGGCAGAAAAAGAACAGGGGGCAGCAAAAATACATATTACGGTAGAAAGTGGAGAAAAATTGTACCCCAGTACTGCTGCAGAGGGAAGGGAGATAATCAGACAAGAACTCCGGTATAGACTTACTTAAATTTGCTAATTCTTAGATAAGTTATAGATGTTGTAAATGTAGATAAAGGATTAAGTTTTGCATGATTATTGTGTATTTTACTTTTAACTCCATATACCCAAGATGCAATCAGATAGAGATAGGAAAATTGTATTTACACTGAATAGACAATTGTACATATTCAAAAAGATTAGGTCTCCTCTAACACCCTGTGATATTTACCATCCATCATTATATCACTTAGTCTAATTGTAGAACAGGTATCTCTAACTTACGTATGCACATGTATCGATAAATTCCAAAGTTTGCAGTGCAGTTTGCTTCTGCTTGTTTTTTTTTTAACATTTAGGTATATCTATGATAGTGTTGTATGCACTTTTAAATATACCATAATTTGTACATGTTTGTATTATTCGTGTTTTCATTAGATGTTACACAATTTACACTGACAAATTTACATTCTATATTAGTTTATCAGGTGTTATGTATATTACATGTATTCTGTAGTTACCATGTGAATGTAGAGAGTCACTAATCAGTTTCATTCTGATTGTTTCAGCAGCAAGAAATAAAGGCAATAATAGAACAACATGTGCAACACATTGTTCCTATATTCATTATGCTGTTCTTTATTAATGTTTTAGATCTTTACGTGACCAATGGGAGCAGGTCTGTGACCAGCTCTCTGAGACCCAGCGTAAACTTGAATCATGCCTTATCCAATGGTCTGCCTATGACGAGACATATGAGCAGCTACAGAAATGGCTGCTTGACACGGAAGTACAGTTAAATGAAGATACCGACATGAAAGCTACATTACCAGACAAGAAAGCTCAACAACAAAATCACAGGGTAAGCCCATTTCATTACAGAGTGCACGTAGTGCTGTCAAAAATACATCTGGATTTCCTTAATATCCTATTTAGTAAAATACATGTCATGTTTGACTGATGAAAATTATGATCAACAGGTTTTGAGGCAGTATCTCATTATACATAAATTTGACACATTTGAAGATTAACTAAGAATGACCACAGATTCAGAATTTTGAATTAGTGAACATGGTCAGCACTGTATGATTCACTGGAGGATGTAAATGACATGTTTAAATTATATATAAACAGGTGCTTCATCAGGACATAATGTCCAGACAGCACGTGTTGGACAACCTGAACGAGAAAGGCAAGTCGCTATCCCAGTCATCTCCTGTTGCTAAGGTCAAAAAGTTTGTTGACGAGTCCAGCAAGAAATATTCCAAATTGTGTAACCAGTCCAAACAGATGTTGGAGAAATTTGAGGTAGCAGTCAAAGACCATCAGCAATACCAGGATGCATACCAGGACTGTGCTGATTGGCTGAGCTCATCACGTGACAAGGTTGAAGCATGTGCCGACACATCTGGTGATCGTGTCTCCATACAGAACAAGCTGGAGAGATTGAGAGTATGTTAAACATTTATTTTGTTTGATAATAACATCATTTTTGATTAGTTAGGGTAAATCCATTTTAATTAGGCTAGGCAGATGTGACTTGAGAAGGTATACAGAGGAAGTATGTAAATTTTGTAAAGTTTAAAAAGTTAAATTTTGATGTTATGTCCAGCTTTTACTGTATAGTTTGTAAGTTCATGTAAGTGAGAAGATAGGGTTCAGATTGAACAGTTCAAACCTGAAAGTCCTGTTTACAGCAGATTCTGAAATTCAGTAGTACATGTAGTCACTAAAGGCATGTGTTTACTTAACACGGTTGTATTTATTATCAAAAGTACATTTGAGATGTATAAAAGAGTTGGCTTCCAGATGCGTCTAGCTGCTTCATTCAAGTGACCACAGTTACGAACTGGCAATAAAGAAGCTGATAGAATGTGTTTGCATAAATGACACAGTCTGCAAACATTTATGCATCTAATCAGCTATAGAAAGTACACTTGTTTTGTTTGTTTTCCCCTGAAGGAGTTTGCAAGTCATGTAGGTGATGGAGAGAAGAAGTTACAGCTCACCCATGAAATGTGCCAGAAAACATCCAAAAATACATCCATGCCTGGATGTGAAGTCCTGCGCAGAGAAATGGACCATCTACAATCAGAATGGCAGGATTATGTTGCCAGAATTAGACAGGTTTGTAGAAAGAAATTTTGTTGTTAATGTATAAGCATACAAAACATGCTAAAAAGATATGTTGCACATATACCATTAAGCATGAAATAGCCAAATGTGTCAATTTTGCAAATTAATGGTGTAGATTTAAACACGTGTGGAAACAATGTAGACATGTATTTGTATAAGATGTTTAGTACATGAACACTGAACATATTGTCGAGCTGCCATGATGCAGTGGTAGCGGGTTCACCTTGTGATTAGAGGGTCCTGGGTTCGATTTCTACCAGTGCCATGTACTGGTAGTGTCGTAAGGCAAGAACATAATTCATTTTCATACTGTATCATTTTTATCATATCCAGGCTGAAGAAGATTTGGAGCATGCCATGTTACAGTGGGGAGATTTTGAGTCAAAGTTTGACGTCTGCTCGCAGTGGCTGAAACACATGGAACAACAAGTGAAGAACTACGAGCTCAAATCAACATTGCCAGACAAGAAGACACAAGTGGACAAATTCAAGGTAGCTTTCTTGGATGAGTACATTTCTAAATTTTGAAAATAACTTATTCCTTTACCAAGTATAATAGATTACCAAAATTTAGATTTGTTGTTAAGTAGTGTAAAAAGTGTTTTTATTAATCATAAAATGTATTGATTATTTCGAAATTATTCTTTTAGAAACAAAGAGAGGAAATTCTCTCTCGTCAACCTGACTTTGACCGATTTACTGACGATGCTCAGAATCTGATGCACACAAGTGCTGACGTACGTCTCAGTACCCAGGTATCCCAGCTAACCAATCGGTATCGTGGACTTTTAACTCTCATCAAGGACCTGATTGGCAAATGGGATAAATACGTACAAGATCACCAGACATTTGATAACCGATATTCCGAGTTCAAGAACTGGCTCGAGCAAGCTGAGGAAAAGTTGGAATCTTGCCAACAACCAGCGGCAGACCAGGATACTATGGAAGAAAAGAAAGCTGTGATTCAGGTAGTTTATATATTTTTTCTGTAATATACAAATGTTTCATACTAAGATATACTCTTATAGCCTTATACTTTGTCATTAGCAAAATACAATATATGTATGTGAGAAAGTTACCAAGGGAAATGATTTGTTGCAGCAGCCCTGGATCAGTTAATTCATCCATACCTTTTATTGTTTTATTATATAACTATAAATTCCTTCCAGATGATGTTGGCAGAGAAAGAGCATGGTTTACAGAAACTGAACTCTGCCATTGAGTCTGGAGAAAAACTTTACCCCGACACAGCTGCCGCAGGTCGTGAAAAAGTGCGGCAAAGTTTACGTACAGCCAAGGAAGACTGGGAACGCCTGTTCAACGCACTGAATGACACTCAGAGACGTGTGGACAATTTCCTGTTACAATGGACATCTTACGCAGAAGGTCAGGATCAGCTGGTGCGCTGGCTTGGCGACACGGAGGCCACCCTGAGGGCAGATGTGGACCTGAAGAATACCCTGCAAGAAAAACGCATGCAGCTTCAAAATCACAGGGTATGTACATATTTCAATGTATTTTTGAAATTTAACATTAATAGAGAGGTTCAGATCTAAATTTAATTGTGATATTATTTTTTCAAAAAAGCAAACTTCAGGAAAAAAACAGACTGTGTCTTTAATTATGTCTTTCTGTTCACATTGAAATACTTCTTTAATGAATGGGACTAGTTTCAAAAGTAAAATCTTAAGACAAAAGCAGTGTTGCTTATGTTTGGTTTCTGTTTTCAGTCATTGTTGCAAGATGTGGGTTCACATCAGCGTATAGTTGACTCTGTGGTGGAGAAGGCACAGGGAGTTCTTCAGTCTACCTCTAACTCAGATGTGGCCGCCTTTATCAAAGATATCAGTTCAAGATATGAGAGTCTAGCCCAGGCTGCAAAGGTATGATATTTGCATCAAGAATGATTGCTTCACAGCTGTATACATGTAGATCATATTGGCTGCGACTGTTCAATTGTCTTTTGATTCAGAATTAGTTTATGTAGTTTTCCAAACACATCTGATACAATACAATAAATGATGAAAAATATGCTGGTAGAGATGTGTCTGTAGGAATTCTAAAGATCCTAACACTTTTGATTTGCATGCTAAAGTCCAAAATATGTGTGCTTGCTAACTATTTTACCTTCATGTCCTGTTGCTAGTAATTTAACCATTATGTTGTGTTATTGTTACAGGTTCAGATACAGAAGTCAGACAAGGCTGTGAAGGATCACCAGGATCATCATGATGCCCTACAGGCTGCTGTAGACTGGTTAACTCTAATGAAGGATAGACTGAGCACTTGCTCCGACACTGCTGGAGATAGACATACACTGCAGAATAAACTGGACAGGGTCAAGGTTAGCTTTCTGTTCACATAATAATTGGAGAAACATCAGTCTTGTAAAAATCCAATTAGAATTGTTGTCTCATTACAAGTTTTGTCGTGAAATATTTACAAACATTATTTTTTTAAGATCTAGTTTCAAGAAAATCGTTTCATTCTCTCTGTTCCCAAAATGGTGTTCTTGCTGTGACATTTGTATAGCATAATTCCTGATTGCATATTCATCTTTTATTTCAATCTTTCCAGGAACTAATGAGTTCTTTGCCAGAGGGAGAGGCCAAGATTCGAGCCTGTGAGGACTGTACCGAGAGTGCAATGGAATCAACGGCCTTGAAAGGTCGACAGATGATTCAACAGGAGCTTGATGTGCTCAAACTGGACTGGGAAGATTACAGTATTAAACTGTCAACCCTACAGGACAGTCTGGAGAAGGCGGTCAGTCACTGGGGACAGTACGAGGATCAGTATGGAATTATCTCACAATGGATCAAAGACATGGAACGACGAATCAAAGAGTTCCCACTGAAGTCAACACTTGAAGAGAAACAGGAACAGTTAAAGAGATATCAGGTAACCATGACAGATTCATTGTGTCTTTGTATATTTCATTATTATCTTGTACTGTTTGATGACATTTTAGCTCAACTATTCGAAGCCGAGCTTATGCTCTTGCATAGCCAATGCACTTTTGGTTGAAGTTTACTATGATGGATACATCATAATTACTGCTTATGGCTTAAATTTGAAGCTTAATGTGTTCAGGGAAATCAGACAGGTAATTCTTGGCTGAATTCAATTCTAATCATGGCCTGTTGGACTTAGAAAGTTGGTTAAACTTTTGTGTCTAAGTTACTGTAATAACTAAGAGTGGAATTCTAATAAAATATTAGGCGTATCAGACAATATAGCTAGATAACCCTTGACTAATTTTGTTTCAGATATCAGCCCTTGTAAGACTTGGACTATTTAGGGTGCAAGCTATAAATTGGTTAAAATTTTGCACACATGCTTCTATCATGCACATATTAACCACAAATAGGATTGAAGATTTTCAGAAAAAAAAATCTTTTACAAGATCATGTCCATTTTCTAGAATTGCTTGCCTTTCACTAATAAAGCAGTTCGAATAGTTGAGCATGCTGTCATCAGACATGTCTTGTTTATAATAGAAGTGATATTTTGCCTGACTGTATTAAGATATTAGAAAATTTAGTCTTGCCAGTTTAGTTCAGTATTTGTATCACAGATTTTAAAGACATTTTTATTGTGATGTAAGAGTACTGTAATTCTGATGTTGACTTAAGAAATTTGATTTTGTGTGATCAGGATGGATTCAAAGAATTGTTTACAGTGTAGGGCAGTTGTAGCTGCCTTGTTGAGTGTTACTGTATCAATGTGTGTGTTAGTGTGATTTGTTTGTCATCGAACATTTATAAATTCATATGACTTTTTGAACTGCTAACTCAGGGGATGCATCGTGATACGGAGGATTGGGAAGATGTTATTACTGTGTTTTCACAAGTAGAAAATGTAAGAAAATGCAGTAATGGTGGCCATATTGTTAGCCATCTTGTTTATGGTGGACTGGTACACTATCTGCTTGGTTCACTGTAGTTACTGCAGCTTTCGGGGCACAGTCTAATAATTTGTCATGCTTTATTTGTGTTCTTTTAGCACAGTTGGAAATATTTGTAGGAACATTCTTGTCTTTTGGGTTAAACTGTATTTTAGATATTTAAAGATTCTTTTTTATGATCATTTGTTTAACTCTTGCAGCAGTTACTGGTTTGATGTTGTCATGTTAAATTAACCATTACTTAAAATTTCATAACATATTTTCCTTTCTAAACCATCATTCAAAGTGAAGTCATTAAAATCATTCCTAGAAAAGGTAGACATAACTTGTGGAAAAAAGTTTCAATACAGGTCACAGGTTGTCTGGATAAAATTAATAGTACTTGAGCATTATGTCTGCCATTGAAAAAGAAGTGAAATGTGCTGTCCAAGTCACTATTGCTTGCTATCGTACAGTTCTAAATGCAATTATTAACCAATGTTACGATATAAGAAATTTGTGTTCCAGTTTTAATCAGACTGCACAAAATCTCAGGCTTGTAGTGGTAAAACATACACAGTTAATCACATGCTGTTATCATCTCATGTATTTTCCTCTGTTCATCTAGGAGATGGAACACGTAGGTGGTTTCATTATTTTTGCGCTTTCATGCCTATACCTGCTGTGGAAAAAGCTTTACTTGGTTCATGATCATGTGAATGTGTTCTTGTCCTTGCATTACAATCAAACATACCATCACATTATCCATTGCTTATTTAAAAGGTTGGAATGATTTGTATGGAATATATTCTTGTAATTTATGTAACAAAATTCTTGAGATGATGATGAGCTGTCTGAAGGGAAGTTAAGTGAGTTAAATACTACATGCAATTTATGCATTTGAATGGCATGTAGACCTTTGTATTCAGTTTAAATTGTCTGGACCAAGAAGAAGGTCTGAGGTGTGGCAATACTGTTAACTGGTGCAGAAATCTCAGCCTAAAAAAGTACTGGACTGGAAGATAGTTGAATTTACAAAGTTTACGTAACAAAGAACATGTTCAATATATCATTCCATAACCTTGAGCAGCAGTATTGCTATCCTTCCATGTTGTACATGTATATTGCCTACACCCAGTCATATCATGATGCTTTAGATGTTGTATGATTGTATGTCCAAGTATAAACATGTGTCTTAGGAAACTCCTGTCTATTTTTGCAGTCAGTCATATTCGTTCTAGCACTGCTTCAACCCTGTGATGTCACAAATAGTCTGAATCTTCTCAGTTTTGATGGGAAGTTTCCCTATCTGTTAATCTCAGTGATACAAGGGAATTCTCCTGTAACGGACATTGATTTTAGTCTCAGAACTTGTAAGTTTCTTCTCTAAGAAAGAGCGTTCCTAGATATGGAGTTCATTTATATCACACCACAGTAACTTATGGAGAGTTAACCTTCCAAAGAAATGTTTAGCAATATTCAGAATAATGGAAAATGTTTGACTAATTGCTATAGCATAGATCTGTTATAAAAAACTTATTGAGCTTGTATGAGAAAACCTATAATAGCTGGTCAATGTATGCATCATGCATGTTGCTCAGAATGTTGAAAACTGAAGTACTTCAGAGAAACAGTTGTAAGTATATAAAATTTTACAAGTAGGGGCCTATAGCAAAAAATCCATTCTTTATTTCTTAAGAACTAATTTATAGGTAGATCATTGTCAGACTGCATGGATGTGCAAGTTGATCATGATCTGCACTAGTCAAAAATGCAGAAATACTTGCTTGGGCAGCAAGGGGAAAAAAGAAAAATATAAACACATGCTGAAGTTCTTAGTTGCATTTTTTCTTGGAACATTCAAGGTTCATGTTCATTGTGAATGTTTCGTTTCATGATTTGTACACATGTAATTCTAACACTGTTCATGGTGAAGGCCTGCATTAATGCTTGACATATTTGGGAATATGGTACACTGGGAATATTATTGCAGATTTTGTTTGTTTACTTCAGTAGTAGATATTCTTGTTGGGATTTGTTAGAAACATAGAATTTTCTTTTCAGGCATTTGTGAAAATTTAATCACACACTGGTTTCTTTTCAGTTGCAGTTTGACACGTGTTTATCAGTGAAATCATTATATCTGTTGGGTCAGGGCATTTTCGGAATATGCATGTCTTAAATTAGAAGGACCCTTTTGGTGTAAAGAAAAATCTTTTTTGAAGCTTTGACTTTTAAAAGTGCTTCAGCTTAGAATGGCATCGGGACTGGATTGCGTAATTTCTATCCTTGCATGTTTACTGAAATAGCTTTACAGGAAGATCTCATGAAAACATAAGTACATGTAGTTAGAAATTGGCTTAATATTGAAGCTGTTACACACCTGATGAAAGGAAATGTACACATGGCTATATATAGTGCATGGGCATTCTTTGTAAAGTGTCAGTGAGGAAACTGCAAAAATATACTGATTTCACTGTGTAGTAGTTCTAGTGTTGATTTGAAAGGTTGGAACTTTGGAGAAACATACCAGCATTAAGTTCATTTTGAAAATAAATTTATTCATTAAGACATGTAACTCTTAAAATCTTGAAGTGTATTTAGTGTACTTTTAAACAAAGCAAAATGGCACTTTTTTTGGTAAAATGACCAATTGTACTTGACTTCCAAGAAAAGTAGCTGGTAAAGTTGAGTGAAAATTTCAATGTGAAAAAATGATATAAATGATATACCTGCGTGTTTCAGGACTTGATGCAGGAAATCAAGTCTCGTCAGAGAGAGGTTGATCAATTTTCTGACGAGTCACAGACATTGCAGCAGTTGACTGGTGAGACACGTGTGACGTCATCTATATCACAGCTGACGTCAAGGTACCAGGCATTACAGCAAGCTGTTAAGGTAATTACTATTACATTTCATTGAGAAATATACATGTTTGATCATAATTTCAAATCTTACAGATTTGTATACCCAAGTCAATAATTTAGACCTATCCTGACCTAAAGTCAGGATTTCACCACTAAGTAACCTTCATTCTTGGAAATTCTTAACTAAAGAATGTAAAACTGGAATGTTTTGGTAATTTTATGTTTTTCAAAGATTTACAACAGACAATATGATTGGTCTCATTTTACAGGATATTTTGAAGAAATGTGAACACAATGTAGGAGATCACAAACTGTACAAGGAGAAATCACGAGATCTTGGTCAGTGGCTGACACGAGCCAAAGAGAAGTTTGCAGATAATGCAGACACGTCAGGAACCAGGCAGGAACTGGAAGAGAGGCTGGAAAGAATACAGGTTCGTTCCCATGTTCTTGTTAAATCAAGTATGTAGGTAGTTGAAAAGGAAGCATACTTTGGTTGTACTTGAAATGCAGTTTTCAGGTGTATTGAGTTTTACAAACATCTCAGTCTTTATTTTTAAGTAAAGTTGATAACAAATAAAATATAGAAATGAACTGTTTTTATCTCATCAGTCATACAACAGTTGCATAATGTCACATGATATGACTATATTAAATGTCTGTATGTATTGTTCATGACTGTGCTTTCTGATTACAGGAATTGATCAGCGAGAGAGATACTGGCTTTGCTAAGCTGAACCAAGCCGTAGAAGCTGGTGAAAAACTGTATCCTAACACAGCAACAGACGGTCGTGAAAAGATACGCCAGGAGTTGAGACAACATAAACTGACCTGGGAGAGCCTTGCGGATGATCTTTCGTCCGCTCAACGTAAGCTTGAGGTCGCTCTTGTCCAGTGGACAACATTTGATGACAGTTACGGACAAGTTGAACAGTGGTTGAGAGATGCGGAAGTTCAACTAGAAGGTCAAGTACCTCTGAGATCAACCCTTGAGGAGAAGAAGTCACAGTTGCAGAATTTCAAAGTTCTGCATCAAGATGTACTGTCATACCAGCGTGTAATAGACTCTGTTGATGACAAGGCTCGAACCCTGGTACAGAGCAGCAGTGACCAGCAACTGTCAAACTTTGTTTCCCAGACTGGTGCCAGATACACTAAACTGTGCAGTCTTGCTAAGGTAAAGCTATTCACATACCATTATTTTGAGTTGTTGCACAAAGGTTGAATGCTCTTCTGCTGATTAAAATACTTCGGGTTGAATTTATAGTTGCAGATATATAATGAATATTTCTATATATTTATATTAAGTTTAGACCTTTTCAATCAAGTTTAATATTATGTACAATCAAACCTGTGTTATGAGAGTATGCTTGAGTCACACTTGAAAGTTAAATGATGTCTAAATCTGTTATTCTAATGATTGTTCTTTGTAAACAAACCCAAAGAAGTAAATATGTAAGTAGACGATGATCTTCAGTGGCGTTGATTCACTTTCCAGGAGCGTGTAACTCAGTACGAAGGTTTTGTCGCCGACCATCAACAGTATAATGATGCTTACAATCAATGTATTGAGTGGCTCAACAGTATACGAGAAAAACTGTCCCTCTGTGCCGACATTGCCGGAGATAGACACACAATACAGAACCGACTCGACAAAATACAGGTACGCAGTACTCGTCAAATCTTAAACATTTTTCATCAAAACAAGATTTGCCATTACACTTCTGCAGTTCTCTACAATTTGCTGATCAGAGATTCTTTTATCATATTTCATTTTGGAGACAGGACATACTTTTTATTTTTGTTTCCAATAATAAGTTTCTGATGAATTTACATAACAGGCTTCTTATAACTGCATGATCTATTGTTTGATGATTTTGTGGTAAATTTTACTAGTGTGCCCTGCATGACATAGGAAATCTGAATGCTTATAAAACATGCTTGATTGTGTAGAGTGATTTTGCATTTAATAAGATTGTCGTTGTTTTTACAGTCAATTGATAGAGAAATCTTGAAAAAAGTAAGGAGTTCTTGGTATTGGGGTTGTGAAAATTTGTTTGAGAAATAAGGATACTATTTGTGTGATATAAATGTTGGAAGTCAGAAATACTTGTTAAGTATTTGTATTTGTCTTTAAATCTGCATGTGGTACAAAGATTTACTGCACAATAAGGAATGACTAGGTCACATTGAGGTGAGATGTCAGTTAAACAATCTTCTTGGGTCAATGTGGTTATAGTGTATTCTGAAAGCGGTCTCGCTTCTGGTTTGCAACTTGGACCTTTTCATCTAGTCTCAAAATGGAAAATTTTATAAACTTGACTGACTAAGTCTGTGGCATTTGAGTTAGAACCTGATTTACACAAGTAAGAAGAGCATGTTCTTGCTTCCATGGTCGTATAAAACATGTGCACATGTCACTTGGAACATTTACATTTAGCAGAGTTGTTACTCATTAGAAATGTTTTAACATGATGAGGTGAAATGCTGACAGAAATGACAGATAAAACAGTACATGAAAGTCTTGCTTGATATATGCAGTACATCTTTTCCACTTGCTGAAACCAGTTTGCACCTGTCAGGTGTTTCTTTAATTCTGATGACATTGAACAGTATGAATATTATAGCTGTTGTTACTGTGTCTTATACCTACTGATTTTAGAATTTTAATTATTAATAATTTCTATTTAACAGAAAATGGTACAAATTAGTTATTAATGGGTATTTGAGTGAACTATATTTCCCAGTAATATCAAATTTTATGCAAAACACTTGCACTGGATAACTATGATTATTTTTGCTAAATACATGCATATTTGTGCATTTTAGATCACGTAATTTCAAACACCTAACACTTTAACTTTCAGTTTTAATTCTTACCTAATGTGTTGTTTTTGTGATTTTTATCTAAAACAGCGTCGTTGTGTAAGTTGTTTTTACAACACCTTGAGATTTCTTATCTTTTTGCTTGCTCCTTTCCTATTTTGAATAGTATTGTATATGTAGTAAGTGTTTGGTCTGCTCCTGGAGTTTTTTTTGTATCCAAAATACGATATAGCATGGCACAGAGTGATAGATAGGAACAGAAAAAATATGTCTCTGAACAACTATTGCATGGTGTTGAGTGAACCCTAGAATGTGTAGCAGGGGAGACTTTGTCATGTGACACAGGGAACTGTTACATATAATCAGACTGATAATACAAGTTGTTTTGTTTAGATTTAGATTTTTTCAAAATATATCTGTGGACAAAAGTTAGTAAAACACATTTTTTTTAAAGTTTTTTATTTCCAAAACAAATATGAATTATGGAAAGGCTACCTCTCAGAGATATATAAGTATTGCAATAGTAATCTTGGTCACTGCTTGCTACCAAAGGCTACATAGTGTCAAGCTTAGAGTTAACAAGATATGGTTGGCGGCCTTCTTCTGACTGAGTTTAGCTAAGGTTTTGGTAAAAGGCATTTTTTGCAGTAGTAACAAAAGAAATGGTTGCCTAGATTTGCTTGTTTAGGCAAAAAAACTGTTCCATAATTATAGTCATCATTCATACCCATCTTAATTTCCATAATGTTTTTATTTTAACATTTTGATTTACTAATGTATACACTTGTAATAAACATTAAACTATCGGGGAGTAAGTCTGTATATAATTTATATAGGTCAGTACATAACACATTAATAAGAAATGTATTTTTGTTAATGACCTATACCGGAATTATAAGTTAACATTACTATTTGTGATATTTGTGTGCAATTTATGTAGTGGAAAGCCAGAAAATTAGCCTTGGACTTGGTAGGGTATAAAACACATTTACTGAAATAGCCATATCCAAATCACTGTCATCTCATTTGGTTACATTTTTGTTGCATAGAGCTGATGAAAATCACTACTTTCATTTCTTTGGCACAGTTCTGTTTGTAGTTTAGCTGAAAAACACACTTTAAATAACATATGCCGGTGTTGATAATGTAGTAAATTTTGTTTGTTTATATCATAGTGTTTATTTTGGCAAAAAGTTAAAAAAGGAAACATAATGAAAAAGATGTTTTGGAGTTTTGATTTTGTTGCCTTGAAAGTCTTCATTGATATTGTGACAGTTCTTGTTTACGCATGATGTTTCAATGCATGAAAGTTCTGGTCTGAATATGTATACACAATGGTCACATATGCCATAAACTTTTGACAGCTCCATACTTTAGCCATTTTATTTCATTGCATGAAGATTTATTACTGTGTATTTGCTAGTGAATACTTGACTGTATTATTGATGTATAGAGAATTGTTGCATGTTACCAACAGATATAAGTACTTGGTAACCAGGAATCATTCTACAGTGCTTGTTCAAACTGATTTCTCTGCAACATGAAATAACATCTCATCTGCTTACCCTGAATGTTTAGTTGGGAGCAGCATACAGTAGGGGGAGCAGCATACAGTAGGGGGAGCAGCATACAGTAGGGGGAGCAGCATACAGTAGAGGGAGCAGCATACAGTAGGGGGAGCAGCATACAGTAGGGCTACGTAAAGGGTTTTTAAGTTAAAAATACTTGTTTTTTGCTTGGAAATTTTAAAGGGCTCGCCTAAATGTACCAGAAGTTTCCACCACACTTTTTCCTAGGCATGTAGCATTAGGAAAATCTGGGTGAAAAAAGAACAATTTGAATGATTTCTGGTTAACACTAGTGCTTGTAATGCAGGAAAATCTACTAGAATATATTTTGTTCTGTTATACTTTTGGCATTTAATTGATATCTCTGTTTTAGCACTAAAGAACAGTTTACCTTTGGTTTGTGTGCATTACTATGTTTTGTCTTGGACTGACTTATTAAGACTTAGCTACATTGCTTCTTATGCATGGGTATTTATTTGCAAACTTTTTTCTGGGATATTAAGCAATGTGTAAACTTAAACTTAAAAGTGGATTTTATAAACTTGCTTATGAATTTTTATTTCATTAATTGGGTTTTAATTACATTAAATAGGACATACTTGCCACCAAAATGGAAGGTGAGCCAAAGGTGAAGAACATTGTAGCTCTAGCTGAGAAAGTTTTACCAAACACTGCACCCCAGGGCAAGGACAGTATTGTCAGGGAGACAGAAGCTTTGAGAGCAGACTGGGAAGCTTTTGTCACTGCCCTGCAAAAGGTAACACCAATTGTTCCAAGAATCTGAAATGTATGGAAAATCGGTAACTGTCATGATTGTAGACCATCTTAATATTGTCATAAATTCTGTAACACATATTGTAAAATAAAGTTAGCAGTTAAATTAATCTTTGAGGTTGCAGGTTTGAGCCATAGTGGCCATGACCTAACTAGGGTAAATTTATTAGTTTTCCTGCGAACATACTTTTTGAATGGCTAAGCTTTAAATGAGTGCGCTCACCTGTAATGATACCTCTGAGAAAAGATATATATAGCACATGTAAATTCTAACATTTGTTGATGAACAGACTAAGAAAGACCTTGAGAGCTGCATGGACCAGTGGAAGGAGTTTGACTCCTGGTTTGAACGCTGCAGCAACTGGCTGAAGGAAGTTGAGGTGAGGGTCAAGGACACAGAACTCAAGGCCACTCTCAAGGACAAACAGAATCAGCTTGACAGATTGAGGAAATTACAGGAGGAGCTGAATTCCAGACAAGGTGATATTGACGCCCTCAGTGACTCCGCCCAGGACCTCGTCCGCATCAGTACAGACACACGAGTGATCAGTCAGTCATCACAACTGGGAACAAAATATCAGACTCTCAAAGTCAATGTTAAGGTCAGTGGTGGTATAGTTCAACAGTTAGAAATATTGTCATGGAAATGAGTAAAATATATTTTATTAGTTTGAATTTAATTTAGATGATGCACTGTTATTTAATAAATTCATCCACCAGAGTAGAGTTAGAAGATGCAAAACCGGACTGTAGACAAAAAAAGTTAACAACTATAACTATTTTGCAGGAGTTGTGTAGACGGTGGGAACAGTATGTACTGGACCACCAGGCATACGTTAGCTCTTTTGATCAGTGTAAATCCTGGGTGGTGAGCATGAGGAAGAAACTTCAGTCGCAGAGCGATGTCAAGGGAGATAAGCGCTCCGTGCAGGAACGTATTGAAAAACTCCAGGTATGTGCTGTAGAACAAAGGGGGTTGTGTAATAAGTAATACGGTTAACCAAACTCTTATTGCTTGTTTAGAAGTTTCCACTGCTCTTGAGATATTTAAATTGTGTATGTTTCTACTGGTACAATACATCACAGTGCAATACCTGCTGGTACATTATATCACTGTCTATGGTACATTATATCACTGTTATACCTGCTGGTACAATACACCACTGTGCAATACCTGCTGGTACATTATATCACTGTCTAATAACTGCTGGTACATTACAATGCAGTGCAATACCTGCTGGTACAATACATCACAGTGCAATACTGGCTGATACATTATGCCATCGCAGTGCAATACCTGCTGGTACAATACATCACAGTGCAATACCTGCTTGTACATAAGATACATTATGCAGTGCAATACCTGCTGGTACAATACATCACAGTGCAATACCTGCTGGTACAATACATTACAGTAATACTTGCTGGTACAAACATCACAGTGCAATACCTGCTGGTACAAAACATCACAGTGTAATACCTGCTGGTACAATACATCACAGTGCAATACCTGCTGGTACAATACAGGGATTTGTAGCAGATTTAAAATCATTCAATAATTAATGATGTTAGATTTGTCCTGTTGTAATTTATTCAACACTGAACTCAATATTTGGTTTTTACTGCTGTTGGTAATTTAATTGCTGTATGCAGTACTCGTTTAATACAGGTACCAGTTATTACAGTTTCAACATTAACATGATTGTAATGAAGCATCGTCATATATATTGTAATGTACATTTATTTTCTCATCAGAATGTGTGGGTAAGCATCCATCTGTCACCTTTATACATGTACAAGGCTTACATTTATCCATCGTAGAATCAGGGAATTTTTTTTTTAATTTGAAGAAAAGCACTTTTGATTGGTTTAGATATAGTAGTGCTGGAAGCAAAGTGCTATCTCAGTAGAACCGAATCATTAGACTGTTGTGGATTTGTAGAACAGAAAGATTTCTTTGTAAGGTGGTTTGAAGTCTGTTCAATTGCTTATTTGATAGGGAAGTCATCTGAGGAATAAATGCATTAATTAGCTTTTGGTTTGCAGAATTTTTATTTCCATTTCATAAACATTATTATGATTAAAGCATAATCATTTATAGCTTACGGCTTTAAGACAAATTGTTTATTAACAGTCAAACTTTGTTGTCATTAACAGTTTAATACTAAGCACAATGTGTCTGTACACATGTATAATTTGTTCTAAATGCAAATGTATAGTAATAACCAATTTAAAGAAAAGAAAAGTTACAATAACTGTGTAGATAACAAAGTTTGGTTGTATATTGGCAGCAGGGGTTCTTACATGGTAGCGGGAACAACTGGCAAGCATACATATACATGCAAAAGACATTGTAACTTAACCATGTAATCAGTATTCTAATGTCATGAAAGTTTAAGAAAACTATCAGAGCAAGAATTTCAATTTTGGTAATTTGGCTGTAACAATAGACATTCAGGGCATATATTGTTATTTTAAACTTAGATGTTGGTTTATAAAATGCATGAATATTTTCTGTATGATGAAAGAATGACAACATGATGGGAAGTATAGTACATTCCAGTAGGACAGTTGAGAACCTGATGTACTGAATGTTTTCCTCTTGTAACTCGGGACTTGCAGCAGATGCACACAGTTGCATAAGTGAAATGAATAGATGAATCATATTTGAAACTTATGGCAATGAAACATGATTTCTTTCAGTTATTTATTTTCAGTGTTGAATAGTTAAAGCTAGCTCTTCCATGAATCAAGCACAGCTTTGTAACATTTGCGTTCTTGATTGTTTCAGGACTTGATGGCAGACAAGGAAGAAGGAATGCACATGCTTCAGATTGCCCTTGACAACCTACAGATAGTCCTTCCTAACACCAATGTTGCAGGACGGGACAATATGAGGAGAGAGATGCAAACATTGCAGGCAGAGTATGATGCCCTGTCTGCAGATCTGAATGAAACTAGGAATAGACTGGACGGTACACTGTCACAATGGACAGTCTATGATGACAGTGTAGAACAGTTACGGAGATGGTTAAATGACCTTGAAAACCAGTTACGCACCGAGACACATTTACAGAATACCCTACAAGAGAAGAAACTACAGCTAGAAAGAATCAAGGTAAACAGAGTGTATGCTGAAATTTACCATTAGTTGTGTTGTATGTTTATATGTTTAATAAATACTAAGCTTGAATTTTTTTATTGTCTAAATGTCTAAATACAGTATGTTTAAATTCATTCTGAACAATGTTTTTCAGGTTCTGCAGTTGAACATTAACTCACAGCAATCCACCATTGATAACCTGAACGAGAAAGCTCAGAATTTACAGCAGAAGTCAAGCAGTGATGCTGATCTTAATGGACAAATCAGACAAATTGTAGAGAAATACAACAGACTGTGTGACGATGCCAAGGTAATGGCCCGGCAGCGGAGTCCTTTCTCATAAAATCACCTAGTAATGTAATACTGAGAGTTTTCAGCTTGTGTTGGCTTGGTTTATGTCATGTCAACCCTGACAGTTAGCTTGCCAATATTTGTATGACCGGTTTCAATATTTGCACTGACTTTGTTCTACTGTATTCAGTCAACTCCTGCTGTAAACAGTTGTAGAACAAAATTTGAACATTAAATGTTAAATTAACGTCAACCCATTCCGCAAAAAAATATTGGAAGACAATATTTTATTCTGCAGACTGCTAACAATTGGTAATTATTTTGTAGGATCTTCAGTTGAACTGTGAGAGATATGTGAAAAATCACCAACAGTACAGAGACTCGTACATGGATACCTCTGAGTGGCTGAGTGCCACTGTAGACAAGATGAACGCTTGCAGCGACGTGCGCGGCGATAGGACCGCCATTGAGGCACAGTTACAGAAAGTCCAGGTATGTTGAACATTAAATATACACCCAGATAGTGAAGGGTTATGTGTACTCAAATATTTATATCAATGTAAAGTTTACTGTCAAAGCTAGGTAATTCAGCTCAACTGAGTTAAACATCATTTTCAAAATTAAGTTTCAGAATTCTAGCAGGTTACAAACTGTTCTGGAAAACTTGTCGATGCCACTTGGGGTTTTGTGGCAAATGGTCTTAAAAACACATGTACTAAAGATCATTGCAAACATTTGGTTTTATCATATAAATGTACTTTCTTTCAGTTTATTTGCCATTCAATAATAAGTTTTCAAGCTGATGATTCAACTGTTAAATGGTGATAATCAAGACATTTGTATCTTGCAGGATATTCTCGGTACCCTGGAGGCAGGTCGCCAGAAGCTTGATGATACTCTGGCTCGTGGTGACGCTGTATTACCAGAAACATCCAATCAGGGACAAGAACTGATCAGAGAGGAGCTAAACATGCTCACCAATGACTTTGAACAGTTTGACACGGACATAAATGAATTACAGAGTAACCTAGGTAACAAGTTTAAAGTGCATCATCCAAATTTGTAAAAGGGTTATCGGTTTGCAAAAAGAATTTCAGAAATTTCTGTAATGGATGAAGTTAATTGTACACCTGTGTTGAAACTTCATTAGAGATTAATATGATAATATAAACATTATCTAATAAAATTAACCACATTCAATTGTCACTTTTGTAGTATCAAGTAGTTAATGAAAAGAATGTGCTATTTCTTGATATTTTGAATTGCAAGTACAGAGTCTAAATTTCCAAGATGAACACTAGCTATTAATAAGAAATCTTTGATGATGACAGAATGTATTGATGTAATTACAGAGAAATTACGAGATGAGTGGTACACGTATGAGGAGGAGTATGACAAGTTAAACCAATGGATCAAGGATACAGAGACTGAGATGAAAGCCGACTCCGAGCTAAAAGCTACGCTAGAGGAGAAGAATATACAGCTAGAGAGACACAATGTGAGTCATGATTGGGTTACACTGTTTCATTTTTTGTAACATTATGCCTGTCTCCCTGATCAAGTGGCTTAGGTCACTGACTAACTCGATCTGTTGCTGATAAAGGGTCATGGGTTCAAGCCCTGCTACTGACATGACTGTTTAAATATGAAAGTTGGTACATGTTCTTCTGTAGGATGGGAGTAAAGTTAGGAACTACCTACCTGTAAATAACAGAAACTGTTGCAACTTTACCATAAAAAAAAAACAATTTAATTCATCTTGGAATATTGCTAGTAATGTAGCGTATGATATTTCCAGGCTCTTCACGAGGAGGTTAACACTAAGCAGACGGACTTTGACGGTCTCACTGAGCATGCTCAGGTCCTCCTCCAATCAACAACAGATAACAGAGTGACATCACAGCTTACACAGATGAGCTCAAGATACACTACACTCATCGCCATGTCAAAGGTAAATCTCATTGTGCATTCTTTTATTTGAGAAGTAAATAATTATGTAAGTGCCAAAATTTCTTGCCACAATACATGTAACACTATTCATTGTTTATTCTGAAAATGTTCTTCAATTGTGTAATTCAGTAAGTTGAAAGCACCTGTTCAGTCTATATGTTTGTATTACAGGACTTCATGAAGAGATTTCATCAGCATGTAGAAGACCACCAGCAGTATGCAGAGACTTTTACCGAGGCTGTCACATGGTTACAGGGTTCACGTGACAAGCTGTCAGTCTGTGCCGACACATCTGGTGATAAATACACGATACAGTCACAGCTGGAAAAACTTCAGGTAGGTTCTCTTGTTTGTAGTGTTAAATGTAAACATCAGATTGAAGTTGTTCCAATGCTGTTATAAACCTCTGATACAGTGTAAGAACACTAGCCTGTCCTTTCATGAGACAGGTTAAGTCAGCCCATCTGCTTCTCCAGTATTGGTATTGACAAGACGCTTTACATGACAAAGCTGCTAGTTGTGAGAAGTTAATGATCAGGTTTAGAAACTTCGAAACCTAGATACTTTGAATTGAGTAACTGTATGTAACTTTGATACCTTTTAAAATGAATGTAAGCCTTGGTCCAAGGCTAGCAATTCCGAAACTGAGACTAGCAATTCCGAAACTGATACGTTTTGTATCTCATTATTTTGAATGCAAGCATAAGTTATCTATTGCTTTGTTAAGTCATCAGTATACCCAAAAACTACATCGTTACATAAGTCTCATTGTTTACAATGACAGGAATTCACAGTAATGAAGGAGGAAGGACAGTTACTGATCCACACTGCTCAGTCCTGGGGAGAAAAGACCATGAACAACACGTCTGTAGATGGTCGTGAAATGATACGGCAAGAATTACAACAACTACAACAAGAATGGGATGTTATGATTGGTTAGTTCTGCTTTCTTTCTCAGATTTTCCTATAGTTATAAAATATACATAGCTTTGTTACAGATAAAACAGTATTTTTTATACCTCAAAAATATACATGTTGGGCATAGAAGTTGAACTTAAGCAAATGTTTGTTCATTTTATCTCTACGTGTGTAACTTAAATCATTACATATCTTCACAGGCGAGGTAACAGACACCAAGGTAATGTTAGAAAGTTGTCTGTTACAATGGACTGACTTCAATGACAGTTATGAACAGATCCAGAAACGTCTGAGGGAGATGGAGAAGCGTCTCCGTGGTAGCGACCCCAAGGTTGACCTCAGTGAGAAGAAAGCAGATCTCCAGAGAATAAAGGTACACTGCCTTTTTCTAGTTTTATCTCAATATAAAGTTAATTAGAGACTTGCAACTATTGGAGAAATTAAAATGTACCTTAACTTCAGAATGACTTTTGTAAGACAGAAATGCCATTTTGTGTTTCTTTTATACTTGGGTATATTATTTGACTGAAATTGAAAATATTTACTTAGAATTTTCAAGCATTGGCATTAGTGATTATCAAATGTTCATTTGATTTATTTCGTTGCCAGGGTATCTACCAGGATGTGGTATCGTTTGAGCAGATGGTAGAATCTGCAGGTGTGAAGGCACAGGACCTGATGCAGAAGAGTCCCGCCAGCAAGGCTTCTACAGACACCTCTCAGATTCTCAACAAATACCACCAGCTCAAAGACCTGGCTATGGTAAGAACTTGAACAGCATATCCTGAAGGCAGAATAATGTCTTATTGTTTGTGAAACATGTTCAGGTTTAAGCTAAAAACATGGTCAGGTGTGAATTAGAAACATGGTCAGGTGTGAATAAGAAACAT
Organism: Saxidomus purpurata; assembly: GCA_022818135.1. Lineage (NCBI taxonomy): Eukaryota > Metazoa > Mollusca > Bivalvia > Venerida > Veneridae > Saxidomus > Saxidomus purpurata. The sequence goes on from JAFMSR010000481.1 coordinate 45,272, forward strand.
TTCTTACCCAAATAGTGATTTATCAAAAAAATTAACTGATATGCTACCAAATAATAAGGCTTTTAGCTAACATTGCATTATTTCTATCCAGGACATGTTGGCACGGGCACAAATGAATGTTGCCCAGCATACCGCCTACCATGATGCTTGTAACAACTTTGTTTCCTGGCTCAGATATGCACGAGAAAAGCTGGCCACGTGCTCAGATACGTTTGGAGAAAAGTCAGCTATTCAAGGCAAAATAGAGAGAGCTGCGGTAAGTAACAACTTTTACTTGTGTAAAGAACTTGTTTACAGGATTGGTTGGGAAAATTAAACATTCATGCATCTTCTCATTATGTAATTGGCATTATTTTTTATAGTCAAAGAAGTTGGTAATGGATTTACTAGCAAAGAAAAGATAAAAGTGGTATCACTATGGTGCCGATATGTAAAATGTGACAGAAGTTCACACATATGATAGGAACATAGCATTTAAGCTTTTACTGCATAAATTTGCTTTTGGTAGCACATGAATGTTGTATTTCCTCCTTTATTGTATATGGGATACAACATTCATGCACTAACCTTACGATTCGTAAATAGAATCCAATACAAAATTTATTTAATGTTCTTTGGTTAATGCATGATCTTTTTTTCATTCCCCAGGCCTTAGTTGAAGGACTAAGTGAAGGATCTCAGAGATTGGCTGAAGCTACCAAAGCAGGGGAGGGTACTCTGCCTAACACATCACCAACTGGACAAACTAAAATACGCCAAGAGATAAAATCTATGAATAAAGACTTTGAAGAATTCCGCGCAGAGCTGATGGCAGCGCAGGAGGACTTGGAGGAATGTCTGACAAGATGGACAGAGTTTGAGGATGGTTACCTCCACTTCAACAACTGGCTGAAGGAAACAGAGACATACCTCAGGTCAGAGCTAGAGTTCAAGGCCAAACTGGAGGAGAAAAAGAGACATTGGGAACAATATCAGGTACTGTACAGGTCTACTGTAAAATGTCAGCCAAGTCGTACATGAGCAATGATCATATCTTGGTTAACTCCTCCTCATTTGCAAGACTAATTTATACTTCTGCCTGATATTGTCTGCACATCAGAAAATGGAAATTAACCCAAACCCTGCTACTTTGAGTCCATCTTTCAGTATGGACAGTACCATTATTTGTTTAAAGGGGTGTTCACTTAAAATTAACTGACAGAATAGTGAATAACAGAGATCTTGATGAGACTGCTTGCTTGTACAGAATTATAAGATGTCTTGTGCTTCACTTATTGATATATTGTATAAGAAGGTATGTAAATATTTCAGGCATTTGCAGAAGAGATCCAGTATAAACAAGCAGAGTTGGACCAGGTAAATGAAAAAGCTCAGTCGTTACTACAGACCAACGCTGATGCTAAAACCTCGCATGCTATCACCCAGCTTACAACCAGGTACCAGGGAGTCATTGCCCTCTCTAAGGTAAGTTCTCATTGTCTTTTAGTGCTCAGATTTACTTAATCATTTAATTATTAACATGAATAATAATTGTTTTAGTGAGCAGATTGATTGATTAAAGAATAAATTAACACTGTTGAATTTCCAATTCCAGAATGTAAATTGCATTTTTTTCTAAAACTTCACATGGGGAAAATTTTGAGTGTGACCTTGAAACAGAAGAATTTTTATATAATTGCAGTTAAAATTGAGGAAATAAAGTACAATTTACAGTTTTGACTAAAGATTTTCATCCTTAAGAAATAAAATGTTAACTTACTTTTTGCCCACAGGATATTGTAAAGAACCTGGCGAATTACTATAACAACCACCTGCACTACAATGATGGTCTCACAGAGTTCAATACTTGGCTATCAGAAACTAAGCTCTGCCTTCAGACAATACATAGAACAGCGGGTTCCAAGGAAGACATTGGCTCTAAACTTCACAACATGAGTGTAAGTAAATATTAATGGTTTTGAAGTTGTGCAATTTTGAAGTTTTGGAAAAAATGATAGCTGTTCAGTATAAAAAAAGTTTAAGACATTTTGGACATTCAGATAGTCTGCATTATAAAACACTTTGATGATTTACATTTCATGTGGAATATAATTTCATCTTTAATCAACAGGAAATGCAAGCAGCCATGGACCAAGGTCATAATCACCTCAGACAAATGCTTGAATGTTCAGAGAGAACACTACCAAGCACAAATACTCGTGGATGTCAGGTGATCAGACATGAGTGTGAAACGGCTAAATCAGAATATGAAAACCTGCTCACAGACACATCTCAGGCCAAGCGTGGCCTTGAAACGGCACTTACACAGTGGGGAGACTTTGATCGCTCCTTTGAACAGTTCCATGTTTGGTTGTCTGCCATGGAATCCAAGGTGAACGCTGACCCAGGACTGAAGACAGACCTTCCAGAGAAAAGATCAAGCTTAGAAAAATACAAGGTATGTGTGGACAAGATTCTGTGATTTACCTACCATCTAGCTTCTTCAGATAACAAATATTTGATAAACATAAAACAGTTCATCAGTCTGTGGTGTGAAATACATTTCAGGAAAACAGATAATTTATGTTAGTAAGTAATGGAAAAGAAAATTATTTCAGTACCTGATAGGTGCATGTATTCTTTTGAATGCTTATCATTTTGTATTTTGTCTGTTGTTAGGCTCTGCAGGCTGATTGTTTGGCACATCGTGAACTTCTGGAACGCTTGGAGGAGAAAGCTGCCCATGTAAATGATGCACATCCACAGTCACGTGTCCTTGACCTGAGGTCACGATATGCAGCTGTTACGGCAGCCATGAAAGAACTTGTATCCAAACTTGACGGTCAGGTGTCGAGTCATGAGGAGTACAGGAAGTCATACATCGGTTGCTTGGATTGGATGGCAAACACCAGACATCGTTTACAGAGACTTAGTGACTTCTCCGGAGACAGGAGAACTTTACAGGATAGACTACTACAAGTTAAGGTTTGTAATTAATATGTCTGATCTATTCAGTATATTTTGAGCAGAATTTTATGAAATTTTTTATTTGATATTGACCTTCAATTTTTATCTTTAATAACTAGACAGTAGTAAGATCTATGTACTTGTTTGACCTTTTTATGCAGATATTAGCTATGCACATTGACTTTGTACTTTAGCACTGATCAGTACAGTGGAACTTCCGAAAACCGAACACCGACGGGACCTGCAGAAAAGTTCGGTTTTTGGAAGTTTCCGGTATTTGGAAGACTCGGGTGATTAAGACTGAAAAGGAGAGAGATAATCCAAGGTCCATCTTTGTCTGAAAAGTCCTTAGTTTTTAATACATAGAAGTGATTGTGAATTGTAAATTCAGAACACTTTTCTCAAATAAAGTTCAAATCGGGACGTGTTCGGGAAAATAAGTATAATTTGTACTTCAAGAAAACGATTTTTCAATCATAACATGTCAAATAAATTTCAAAATAAAAACACACTTAAGAGTTGGTTTTGGAACCAGTTGAGACTCACTAAATATTTTGATCCTGTCCTATTGCGACAAATCAATTCTAGCGTATCGGAGTTGTCTCGGCATTTTTATTATCAAATGATACAATTTAATAAAATGTCATAATTTTATTGATTTCTCGCCAAAATAAATTTGTTCAATTTTCAATAACTTAATTCATAATTTGAAGTCGTGACAGTTTTTGATATGTTACGAAACAAAACCATTGTTCGGTCTAATTTTATAAATAAATCATACTTTTAATTATAACTAAATTAGAATTAATGGGTGTTTGAAGATGTTTTGTAAACATCAAACATTAATCCGCTGATCCTTTCTTCAATTCGCAGTCATTATCTAATACTTACAGTCTTTTTGTTAATATTTAATCCTTTGATTGACAGGTTGTGATTCTAACGCTGTGTCAAAATAAGCGATAACCGCTAATTGGCCAAACATGGCAATCACTTTGCCGGGGCATTATTCATGATCAAAGTGTTTGTAGTGTCCGGTTTTTGGAAGACAATTTGTACTGAGATAGTTAAATTGGCGAAAATATCGTCCGATATTCGGAATTTGGAGTTCCGGTATTCGGAAGTACGTTTTACATAGAAAATAGAGGAGGAATTTCCGGACTTTGAAAATCGTCTGGTTTTCGGAAGTTTCCGGTATTTGGAAGGTCCGGTTTTCGGAAGTTCCACTGTACCTGAACCAAACAAAGACATAATGGATCTCACACAGTCATGTTCTGCCACAGTTAAGCCTTATTTAAGTGTAACGGATCAGCTGTTTGCTTTTGTAATGTTGAAAAATGAAAAAGCCAAACTGAATCAACACTTTTTTTTCCCACTTAGGAATTCAAAGGTGAAATGAGACATGGTCAAGACATGGTGAACAATGCTACACAGCTTGGTGAGCGCGTCTGTTTTACCACTGCACCACGAGGACAGGACGCTATCCATAAAGAAATCCAAACATTGAAAGATGATTGGATGAGCTTCTCTGCCGCAGTGAATGAGGTGGAATCGAACCTAGAGGTGTGTATCGGTAACTGGGAAGAGATGGACGACGCTCTGTCAGGATTTACACACTGGATGGAGAAAATGGAGAGACAGATAAAGAACTTAAATGACAGCAAATCAGACAGCTCAAGAAAAGAAAGACACTTCAGGGAAGCAGAAGTAAGTATACCTAGCATGCCTAGATACAGGCTAGATTTG
>JAFMSR010000482.1:0-49950 GCA_022818135.1 Saxidomus purpurata
AAATTAACCCACAGCATACAAATCCGCGAGGGGCTAGAAGAATTGCTGGAAAAAATTGTTAGCATACATAGCGATACTTCAATATTGTCACTCCTCGGTGGTAGGCGTTTGGGGTGTTGAAACTTGAGATCCAGCAGCACCAACACCCTACACGCCTACCACCGAGGAGTGACAATATTGAAGTATCGCTCGAATACTGCGGAAAGTGCAAAATCGCGAGATACTGTAGCAAACATTGTCAACTTGAGGCCTGGTCCCGTTTTCATCAGTCGATATGTATATCACCTCTCTCAAAATGAAAATAGTGGCGATGGAAAGAAGGGGAAAATAAGACAAAAGATAGAAAATGAGGTAAGAGGAGGAAAGGTGAGGGAAAGAGGAGGGAAGGAGGAGGGAAAAGGGAGGAAGGAGGAGGAGAGAGGAGGGTAAAAAAGTGAATAATAAGGTCGAACTGTATGTAGGATACCTATTTACGTGTGAATATCGATATTACTGTAACGGCGGTCTTAAGTCTTGAGTCTTGAACGATAAATAAACAGAATGACATTTTTGTCTTCAGTGATTGCTTGGATGTCAAGAAGTGTAGACGTACACTCGAGAAAAATGGATATATTCGATACAAAAGAAAAGAGAGTAAGGAGGTAGTTTAAAAGGAGCGCATCTCGTAAAAACCATGTGCCTCATTCTGAAATGTATATACGGATGGTCCTCCCAGCGGAGCAGACGACAGCTATAGCTAAGAGTATGCTTAAACGTCAGTCCAAACCTAAAGTGATATTAATCGATCTGGAATTGCAACGAATGAAAGAAGTCAGTGAAACACGGAAGCGTAAAGGTTCCAGAGTGAAGTTAGATGGTATTAGTAACAATAGTACCAAGAAACCTAGACAGTGGGCACCATCTGCGAGCAGAAAGCCGAAGCAGATCTCAAAAGAAGATGAAAACGTCACTACTATTGGACAGGTATTAAACTGAACACTTACATGACTCCTCCTCATTTGCACTTTAGCCTTCAAGCGCGATGTTTGAATGTGATATCTGTTTTTCAAAAGTTTTAGAAGAATTGATAATATGTTACGGCATAAAAGGTCTGCACATCCGGACGAAGATTCAGAGGAAGACGCGATGTCAAACATTTCTGTACAAGAGGACATCTTTGGACCTGTTGATGAAAACAATTCTGATAACAGCGACGACGACATGTCTGTAACCTCTGAGAAGAGTTTGGATATTGACCCTTGGGAATACATTGTAGAGGAAGCGTTTGATAAGTGCCAGTCGCAGTATGAAACCGAAGTGAATGAGCTTATGAAAGAAGATACCGAGATCAGTGAAAGTGAAGCCAGAGAAAATGTCTTTGAGGACATGAAAAGCACTTACAGGAAAGCCATGATGAACATTTTCGGTAGAAAACTGGTGTGGTTCGATGCTATGAAGAAGGATCCCATCTATAAAGCGATAAAGAAGACAGTCAATCAACTAATTGCAACAGAACACTACGAAGGGGAGGAAGCCTTAAAGTACGCCATTCTTAAACGGAGATTTTTGTTTGATAAAGTGCTGGACATTACGTCACTCCACAGTTGGAAGAGGAAGAAGATACGGAACAAATGGAAGATACTGAGTGAGAGTGATACATGTATAACAGGACTGCCGAACTTGTTCGGCTAATAGTAAAACGATATTGTCGATGCTAAAGTGAGCTGCGTGTCTTTTGTATAAAAAAACAAAACGTTATGATCTGTGACATTTCTATCAACGAATTGACTGACTTCATTCATTTGTTCCATCCGGAAAGAGCAAAACTTGTGTCTGTTTTATTAAAACTCATGCTTTTATATTAAAGAAATGTAGATGATTTAGAAGAAAAAAATAAATGTAGCTAATAAACAAAGGTGTTGCTTTGTGACTTCTCTTTCTCGGTCATTTTTCCAATAGGTGGTGTTTACCATTTAACTAAGAGTATACAAAAAAGTCTAGCAACATGCAAGAGTTTAAATCAAATAATAAGCTTTTATTTAAAACTATTCATTTAAAATATACGCAAGATTAAAATAATGTTTTCCTACAGCGCTCACTCCACTAAAATTAACGCTATTCAAAGTACAGGCTTGCGGTTTACAGGTCGCAGTGTGTCCTTGGTATTCTTTCAAAAAATGTAATTTAATCGTGTCACCATGACAATCTCGCTTGTTATTTAATACCCGTTTGTGGTTTTTATTACAAGTATGCAGTTGATGTCCTTTCGAAATATTATATTAGTTATCAACTTTTTTAAATATTTGATTAATCTACATGTACATTGTATGTTGAAAAATATACGCAAAGGTTTGTTTTATTTTCATTGCATTATACGCTTGACTAAACCGTCCTATCTTTTAATAAGTGTTTCATTTGGAATTTTACAATGGGTAGGTTCCATTTATTGGTCATTGGGGTGCTCATAGCGAATTCCTACTATACCCCTGTAGAGATATATCCTGTGACCTTTGCTCTGCTACACATCCTATAGAAAACCGACTCATGCATGTAAGATTTACACACCGGACATGAAGTGCGAATTGAATGGCGGACGCAAAAGCGATGATATGGTCTCCGAACCGGCCAGAACCAGTTCTTCTATAGTATATAAATACCATAAACAAATATCATGCCATCACATGTAGGTTTGACGCTGACGAAGGGTGTATATCAAGCTGCTCCTGTCATCTTTGCAATGACGGCGCTAGAATAAAAAAGTCAGACATTTAAACATTTGCTTAAGAAAGTTTCAAGACATCAAACTCAAATCTTTGTTGCAGGTGTATCGGCCATATTGGTCAAATCATGCAAATATCTACCTCATTCCACTACCTCATGTTCACTCCTCTCCCTCATTTCCACGCCTCGTCCTTCCATTTAACTCCTCTAGCTCAGTTTCCTTATTTCGATTTTGACAGAGGCGATATGTTCTTATGTTCATAGAACAGAATGTTTGCTACTTAACACTTGTTTAACCCATTCATGCCTAGCGTCTCATTACAAAAATCAATGCAAACCTCTATGCGCCTTCCCGAGTCAGATACAACGGTCTGCGACTATCTCTGGCACTCTCGCAGACTTCCAGGATCTTGGTGCCAATCAAGTAAAGGTCATTTTTGAGCTCTATGGTCCCTCCCTAGTCAAATACAATGGTCTGAGACTGTCTTTTAGGTAAAAAAAGGGTGTAGTACTGATCACTTCAAGGAATTATATTTATGCAAACTGATGATTTGATAGGAATCTGTAGAAGGAAATGCTTTACCGGTTTGGAGGCATCCTGTCCAGAGTCGGCGTGTCCTGCTCATTTTGCTGTTGATGTATGCTAGTAGTAATAGCAGAGAGCACGTGAGTCTCAATGCTAATAATTTTTTCCAGCAATTCTTCTAGCCCCTCGCGGATTTGTATGCTGTGGGTTAATTTGTTCACCACCGCTTCTTGTTGCTCACTAGAAAATGCTGCATATATTGATATCTTAGTCGCTATGTTGTTCAGCGATTCCATTTGCTGCTGTCTAGCAGAATCCATGTCTGTTTCCATTTTAGTGAACTTGTTCAGCAGTGTTTCTTGCTGCAAACAGAATTCAAAAGTAAACGTAAAAGTATTACAAGAGTGTAAAGTTCTTCTCACCCTGATTACTCAGCGGAAAGGTTTAATGAGTAATGTAGTGAGTTCGATTCCTGGTTGAGTTATGATCTGAGACATTTGATAAAAAGTGAAAAGAACGTTAACCTATATCAAATAAACTACTCTAAAACCAAAATAAAGAAAAAAATAAGACTGCAAGTCAGTTTCAATAATAAAGACCTTAATACTATTAAATAGGTTAACATTTAAGTGAGTAAGTATCTACCTGATCTGAAATCGGTATCAGCTTATCGATAGTATGTTTTACTATCGCTTCATCCTGTTCACGTTTTTGTTTTAGTTTATTTATTTCACTCTGCATCATTGTCACACTCTGTTGTAGTGTTTGCATCTGAATTTAAAGATAAAAAATATCATAGTATGAAGTCAGTTGGTTTTAATTTTTTTTAATACAGAAACAACCTTTCATCAATGTAATTTAAAAACTTTGTAACTGTCTTGATATATTTTACAATTAAAACATTAATTAAATAGTTAATTGTATGTAAGATAAACTGCTAAACATACCTGTAATTCCAACTGTCGATTTCTTTCGACAATTGCTCGATTATTATTTCTTTCCTCAATCAAAATATTTACTAGTTGATTAACAGCCATTTTTATTAAATTTATTAAATATTATATTAACACTTCTGATTTAGACAAAATGAGAACTGAACATACTGGTTTGGGTCATATATGAACATTTTTGTGTTGGGCGTTGGCGGTGATCATATGTCCTTCAAACAGGATTAGTGTTTCATTTAAATACTTAAACAGTATGTTCTCATATCCAGGAACGTTAAATTAGCATAATATAATTGGTTTCCGAGGTTACTGACATTGATATTTATAACTTTCGTTATAACCTGAAAAGTCTGCTGCTGTCTCTCAGCGTGAATAAACTATACTGTTTTAAATATATATTAAAAATTAGTTTTTCAGAGGTTATTGACATTCATGTTTCTTCTTCTATCGCGATTGGTGGAAACACTTTTAAAAACAATATGCGTGTCTCCATTCAGGGGCATCACTCTTGCGGTGATAGAAACCAGTTTCTGTAGCAGTTACTTCCCCTACATCGTATGTGCAAAATTTCAGGTATGTGCAAAATTTCAGGGGAGGCACACTCAATTTACTACTACTCAGATGTTGAAAATGAAAATGTAAAATCCGTGATGACACAAATCATGTTCTCGAAATGTGTACACAGACGACATTTTCCAAGATGGCGGTGCTTGTATTTTCATCATGGGTACGAGACGGTTAACATACCAACAGGCAAACACTGTACTAATAACAAGGACAGAAGTCCATTATACATGTACATAGATCAAAGACTATTGAAGAGTCAACAGAGGAAGGTAAACACGTGACCAGCCTAACACGTGACCAGCCTAACAAATGTTCCAACAAATGGTTAACGTCAAAACATCCTCAATCGCCGGTGACCGAGGATGTAGCGTCCCTTAAGAGAATTCTTTTCTGTGTGTGATATACATGTACCTTTTACTTCGTCGTAACAATTAATAGTGTTTCACGGTTATTTAATGTTTTACTAAATTGATTTATAAAATATTATGTATATCCTACTGTTTCTTACTTGATGGAACTTAAAGTTGTGTCTAAAGTTGATGACCTTTTTGCGTCACAACTAAGGGGCATTTGCAGTGAATTATGTACACGGAACTTAGCCACATAGCATATATCCAGAACATTTAGAGTAAGTTCGGAATTTGAACTCGAACCTAAGACCCTCGATTAGTGAGAGGATAAGTGGACCCTGTCCACTCGATATTGTTTAAGTTAATACATATTATGAATAAGTTTGTCAATATAGGGGCAATGACTGTTTCATTGTTGTTTAGGTATCTTCGCCGAGTTCACTCCCTTGATCAAAATATCGCTAGCTTCGAAACGTGACTAGTTTTCTGTACAACATTGGCTCTTGGCAAAGGCGGCAATAATATCTTTCTTTAAAGAATGTTATTCATAAAGCTAACATCATATAATATCAAACACTTTGACGAATTACTTATTTTCAATGAAGCCATCAAACAATAATTAAAAATTACATTATACACTGGGTGGTGTGGTGGCCGAGTGGTTAACGCTTTGGACTAACAATCCGGAGGTCCCCGGTCGTAAAAGACCTAGGGTCTGGTACCCAGATTCCCCTGTATCTGCTTCTGTCTCTAAAATAAAGAACCAATGTGTTATCCTTGGTTCTTGGTACTGAAAAAATCAGCGAGAAGTGTATCACAGACAAACACATAATTAATAAAGTAAAAATGAAAAAAAGCAATATTTAGAACTGTGTTCACTGTCGTACAAATGTTTTTATTAAATTTTGTTTAAAACTCTTTCAAGATGAAGAAGTTTTGATTTTTGACAAGTGGTACATGTTCACAGGTTTGACAGTATTTCAACGGTTATCTTATACACAAAGAACTAGTAATCATATTTCATAATCTGTTTTCTCCTTTTCCCGTCACGAAATTCTACAACTTCTTTACATCATATATTCAAGTTGCTGCTAAAATCCCGAATTAGTATGTATTGAAGTTGTTTGCTAGGCTGACAGTTTCGACAGGAAAACAAACGGGTTTTAGTTATCAGTGCCAGAAAGCACGGTACGAGGTTTTAACGCTGATTACATTTTCTGAACAATTTTGGAAAGAACGTATCAATCCTGTCTGCGTAAAGTATATTGACCGGTGGAATCTTTTCCATGCCATTTTTTTTTAAACCAGGAAGCATTTGCCTGGATTTCTAGAATTGTAGTTATGGTAGCATTATTAAGGGCCAGTCATCCTGAAAGCTGTTTTGGAAATTTGTATATATCGGCAGCATTAAATTTTTTTCTTCCTTCAGTTAGGAAACCCAACTCAAACTCCCCGCATCGGTTATTTCCCCTTCCAGGATACGAAACTCAATCTAATCGATGTGAGAAGTTTGATAAGTGCTGCGAGCAGGAAAACAAAGTACTGTATGTGTACACTGTTTGTCCGGGCTTTGTCCATCACACCTGTTATTAAATATACTATAAGGTTGCTTAGGACCAGCACGACCTGTTAATGGCGGCTGTAAGTTTGCCTCTCTTGGCCTATTCAAGAACAAGGCTCTTAAAAACCTTGTATCAGTACTAGTGTGATCTTCAAATATAAATTGGGAAAATGCGATCAGTAGCAGGAACGGTTATTTAGTGTGTGGGGAGTAGTAGAACACGCCGTGTGTTTACCGTAAGCCGCAATGGCTAATACAAATTGCTATGATTTTTTTTTCACGCCCGATAAATCAAGTTACAATCCCAATCTTAGTCACCCTTATATAGCTTTCAAGTGACATGTTGAGTGCTCTGCAATATTACAAACTCTGTGGTTTTCATGCTGGTCCTTGTTCTGTGAAGAATATGGAGAGCAGCCCAGATTTCTTTAGACATTCTTGAGAAATTTCCTGTAACATATATTAAATTTGTAACAAATAGCTCTTTTTGTCAAAAGTACTAGTAATCAGAGAAATGCATTTCAGTTTCTTTTAAAAATAAACAAAAAACTACTTTATGACTTTCCTAGCTTAGATAATTGTTACTGAGCCAGAATCAGCTTGTATCTTAGGAGCCCAATTCCAAGTCTCTGAAAAACTCTGAAGAACACGGAACATTTGAAAATATTTAGGTTTTGAGAATGAAAGCGTTGTAACCGTTGTAATATCTGAATTACTATAGAATTCAAACTGACTTACAGGCGCAGTTGTTTTGTTTCATGAATCAAAAGTGGTGGTTGTAAGATAAAGGCGCCAACTGGATTATAAACAACATTATAAGATAGAGTTTCTTCCCACACTATCACATGTCGATCAAACTGTGAATTCAAAAGAAAAAAGGTTTGTATAGCAAACAAATAAAAATAAGTCCCTTGAGCTCTACTTCAAGGTTCTATTTTATATCAGTGCAATTGTAAATAATTATATCCTACAACACTGCACGTGCTGCACTTGCCTCCCACAGGTATCCCTTGATTTTTCACAGTCAATGTAAATATTTTTGAAGCTGGTATTTATATAAACACCGGATCAACAGGTACGATATATTAAAGATCACAGCTTTATTGAGATGTTCTGCTTTACCTCAGCTTTCTGTTTAGTTTATATAGCTTATTTACGTCTCACCATCCATGTTAATGTACAGTATTTCAATAAAATATATTTCACATACTATCAAAATAATGTTTAACATATACAACGCCTTACGAAATTGTTAGTTAGTTCGATGTACTTATGGGCCACCATCCTTTTATCAAGGTATATACGGTACGACCTAAAGAGAGACAGATAGATATTATCAGATACAAGGGAATCCGGGTACCGACCCCTAGCTTTTTTACGAATATAACCCTTGGTTCTTGGGTAAAGCACCGATACACGTGAGACTACCTCTGGGTTTCTAACCAGTTCATCTCTAGATGACACTGAAAAGCGTTTCTGAAATTTCCAGTGCCCCTAGGGATTCGTACCGAGGGATCTCCGGATTGGTAGTCTAGAGCGTTAACCACTCGACCACACACCTCCTATCCAAACGAAATTAAGAGGGGTGGGAAATTAGCACAAGTCAAAATGTAACAGTCAGTTGTTTATTTCGGCGACCGCTGATCAATTCCTCAAAGAAAGCAGAATTCTTTATCAGAGCGACGCAATTGCATCCAGCTATGCTGTTAATCAATTTTTACTTATAACGTGATAAAAATTTGCGGGAACCGTCACTTAGTTCAGTTTCAACATTTCTTGTTATAAGGAATTGTTAAATGACTCCGTGGTCATTAAAAATTCATTACGATTACTGTTGTTCTTCGGCAACGGTTTTACCTCATCAAATAACTAGTCATGTACTTATATCCAATTTCTTAACTAAAATATATGATTAAATACCATTGATTTGACGCCAGATAGATATAACTACAAATTCAGCACTGCACGGAAAAAACGATCATCAAGATTTCTTTACATGCACGCGATGATTATTCCATTCAAATTATCAGGTTTTCGAATGATTATTTTTCATAATCATAGCCCAAGACCCTTTTTCAGTTGAGTATATTTGTATTTACAGCTTTACAGATACAACTAGACTGATAAAAGTCTATTGAGATTGAGAGGCCTTAATTTTTTTTCTCTTCAAGTCTTTTTCTTTTTAGATAGAGATACTTTCTAAAAACAACCGTTTTAGTTTCATTTGAGCGTTATGAAAAATATTGATGACCTTGCATGTTTGTAAACATTAAAAATCTTATCTTTGCAGAAAAACAAAATGCATGAAATTTTGGAATAAACGGAAAACCAGGCACTTTCCGTTACTGTAACATCTAAAAGATTCAAACATCAAGAAGTGCAGCTGTTGTACAGGGAGGGAGTTCGGACTCCGGATCCTAAAGTCTATAAATAACGTGTGTTAACCCTACATTCTTATTAATACAACACTGTTCAATGTTCATTCTAATTAATACAACACTGTTCAATTTTCATTCAAATTTATACAACACTGTTCAATGTTCATTCTAATTAATACAACACTGTTCAATGTTCATTCTAATTAATACAACGTTGTTCAATGGTCATTCTAATTAATACAACACTGTTCAATTTTCATTCAATTTATACAACACTGTTCAATGTTCATTCTAATTAATACAACACTGTTCAATGTTCATTCTAATTAATACAACGTTGTTCAATGTTCATTCTAATTAATACAACACTGTTCAATTTTCATTCAAATTTATACAACACTGTTCAATGTTCATTCTAATTAATACAACACTGTTCAATGTTCATTCTAATTAATACAACACTGTTAAATGTTCATTCTAATTAATACAACACTGTTCAATGTTCATTCTAATTAATACAGCACTGTCCAAGTTAAGTGCAAAGTATATAACAAAGGATCTATACGTACAAGAACGATTAATGTTCTTCAATATAACACTTCATTTAACATTTCAGCATTGTCTCTTAAAATAGTAAAATTCATAATAAACCCATGAACACTGAACCTAAACAGTGCTAAACATTACCAACTAATATTTCAATTCATGAACCTGCAATTAAAATGCAGTATCAATGTTCTACTTGTATAACACACATTCTTTAACACAAATTGCCATGAAAGGGTTGGTGGCAATGGAATCTGGAAAGTACGAACTATTAAACACAATGCGAAGACTTCGAATAAATCTCAACTCGATAAACTTGGTATAAATACAAAACATGCACGATTATCTCGTGCAGAATAACATACTGACTGAATGATTTATTACACCTGGGATAAATACATTGGTATGCCTTGTGAGCAAATATATACACATAATTAGTTCCAACAATTGCACGGTTAAATCTATTTCTCCTATTTACTATTGAATGGCAGGTTTTGGCACTACATCGAATCAGTATTACCAAGAAGTAGCTTTAAGTGATCTTGTCTACTTCTTGACCTAAATTGACAATTTATTTCTAAGGCTTAACTAAATAAAACAACTCGATAATCATCATATACAACACTCTAAAAGTACATGCGACTCATTTTCCGCTGGCTTACTTATACAATGGACAAACTCTTTCTATAACTGGTAGATTCTCATACCTGTTTCTATCCTTATAGGAGCTACCCCACACCTGAATTTACACATTGCATTTCTGTGCCGAGGAGGTAAAATTATTTTACAGTAATTTTCTCCCGCAAATTCAGACTTGAACGTCTAGTAAATACACAGCTTATTATTACTAGTACCTTTACCAGACTCTGCAACTGGGTTGCTCATTTGACGGTGCCATGTCCGAGTAAATTCTTGCGTAGTCAGCTCTTAACCTTGACTTTTCGATACTCAACTCTTAGTAACTTAACTTATTAGGGTTTAAAACATTTAGTTTCTGCTGTACACAACAGCTCCAATTACGACAACTGCCTCTCACTGCCCTATAAAATACTGAGTTTTGTTCCCATTAATTGCAATACCATATTCCATTACTGGCGAAACAACCGAAAAAGATTTTGTGTAGACATCATATGGTACTCCCCCAGCTGACTTGCACTTTGCAATCACAAGGCCTAGTGCACGGCTTGCACCCTGTGCAACCGTTATTCTAGCAGTCTTATTCCAGTTCACGTTGTATCAAACCGAGGTATAACTTTTAACAATCTAAATAATAGCATCACCACATCTAAAACGTACTCTGGTCTGCTTATATAGATTGGTGTTATTCTTTTTACCATGTATTATCTTTTTATTTAACTTACCCCAGTCATTCATGTCCAGAGACATAGAAAAGGAGACATGCAACGCTGCTGTATCCTGAAATATCACCCATTATTTTGTAGCAAATAAATCCCAGTGGTCACACAGTGGATATACAGACATAGATATTACATTCTTCAAAAGCTTAACATTAAACTTTTGCTGTATGTTCATGTTTTGCATTGTATATTGATATTTTACAATCGTTAGTAATACCTGTCTTGAATATTTTTTAACGATTTATATACATTGACAAATCACTGAAAGTGGGTTTTTTCTACATTGCCTTTTTGAGAGTTAAAAGCAAAATTGAAGTGTGAAAAATCCAGCAGCTATAGTAAAAGCCTTTAACTTCAAGAAAATGTATGGGTAGTGTATATGAAACAAATAACTTAAACGTTTTATCTGCTACATAATCAACAATATTTGCACATTTCCAATGTGACGCGTGATATTTTAATTTCTCTAATACATGAACTTACAGGGGAGTAGATAGACTGTATTGCAACAAACATTTTACCAGCAACACCATAGTCACTTACACCAGCCTATAGTTTCTCACGATTGATATACACATGTAGTCATATGCTTTTCGGAAATCTATAAAAGAACAGTAGGTTGACTATTGTTTTCATCAGATGTGATACTATTGGTAAAACCAATGTAACCACCATGTAAGGTTGCAGTACCATACAGCCTTGTATAACTGTATAAAGAACTATAACCAGATTTCCATTTTTCCAGATATCATAAATGTTATGAGATATTTCACCATTGTCCAGGACAACTTCCATTGGAATATATCCTGTCTTTACTTGGCCAATGCCTACCTTACCAATCGATTTCCAAAACCGAGCTCTGACAACCTTTCATTCCACCAAGGTTTACCTTGCCTAAATTTTTTCGTCAGTTTACAAGTACTATACCTTATTGTTTTACAAGGTAGATCACTATACATACAATGGTTTACAGAATTAAACCAGTCATGATACACAACATTGACCTCACTCTGACCCTGCATACCTTGTTCTATTTGAAGACCTTGGATCAAAAAGA
The DNA here is from genome assembly GCA_022818135.1 of Saxidomus purpurata. Lineage (NCBI taxonomy): Eukaryota > Metazoa > Mollusca > Bivalvia > Venerida > Veneridae > Saxidomus > Saxidomus purpurata. The sequence goes on from JAFMSR010000482.1 coordinate 11,991, forward strand.
AATCTTTTGGCACATTTTGCAAGTCAAATTTATCATAATTATGTGCAAGCTACATTACAAGCGGAAATACTGTTTGTAGCTTAGATATTTTCATTCAGAGACAATCGAATGCCCAATGTTCCTTGAATGTACGTGTGGCAAAATGTACATTGGACATTCGGTTTTTCAATCGCATAGTAAATTTACATTCCTAAGAGCGCAACACGGACTAAAAACTTAATAGATAGTAATAATACTGTTTATGTTTATAAGTTCTATTAATCAAAGTTGAAGATATGCGAATATCCATATTTATTAATTTTGACCTGTACATTCGAATACCCTATATCCCTCGGATGTATATATTGAAATATACATTGGACATTCAGATTTTCAATCGCTGTACCTTCAATTTACCTCGAAGAGAGAGAGAGATGGGCAATGTGGAATTGTGTCTTGGCTAAGAGAGAGAGAGAGAGAGAGAGAGAGGGGGGCAATGTGGAATTGTGTATTGACTAAGAGAGAGAGGGGCAATGTGGAATTGTGTCTTGGCTAAGACAGAGAGAGGGGCAATGTGGAATTGTGTCTTGACTAAGAGAGTGAGGGGCAATGTGGAATTGTGTCTTGACTAAGAGAGAGAGGGGCAATGTGGAATTGTGTCTTGACTAAAAGAGAGAGGGGCAATGTGGAATTGTGTCTTGACTTAGAGAGAGTGGGGCAATGTGGAATTGTGTCTTGACTAAGAGAGAGAGGGGCAATGTGGAATTGTGTCTTGACTTAGAGAGAGAGAGGGGCAATGTGGAATTGTGTCTTGACTGAGAGAGAGGCAATGTGGAATTGTGTCTTGACTAAGAGAGAGAGGGGCAATGTGGAATTGTGTCTTGACTAAGAGAGAGAGAGGTAATGTGGAACTGTGTCTAAACTAAGAGAGAGAGGGGCAATGTGGAATTGTGTCTTGACTGAGAGAGGGGCAATGTTGAATTGTGTCTTGACTAAGGACACTATCGACATGGGAAGGGTCGGGATTTTACCCGTAATCCTTGGATCCTGAGGCGAAGGCGCTACCATTGCGCCACGACGGTTCTACATATAGATTAAGATTGCTTTTTTATCACATTGGGGCATACTAAGACCTCGTGTGTTCTCAGATTAGCAATATAGGGTCAAGATGGCTCCATGTGTTAGCAGGTCTAGTCAAGTAAAGAAAATCAGTCGATTTATATACTCAAACGCAAATGAAAGTGTGCATAGAGGTTTTTCTTAATTTGCCTGATATCCATAATAGAAATTATATGATGTTTGTTACCACTGTTTAGCTTATTCAATTGCCTACAAACCAAAGTATTTTTTTTTCAAAATAGCGGTTTCTATAGATGCAAAGATTTGATTAATACCGGATATGGCCACCAGTTTGTCGGATAACCTGTACATACGGCGTCTCATGGAATTGACGTGACGTAACGTACGAAGTGTGCAGGAATGCTGTTCCATTTGATTTGCAGAGCATTCTGTAGCTCCTGCAAATTGTTGACATGTCTTACTTAACTCTACGACCAAGAAGATCCCAAATATGCTCGATTTGGTTGAGGTCAGGAAGGCCAAGACGTCATTTGCATTTAAGTATTGCTACGTTGGCCATGCCGTATGCGGATGTGCATTGTCGTGCATCAATGTGGCGGGGGCAGGGCATGCTGATTAACGAATGGAATGCAAGGAACACCCCTGCCAAGAATCATCAACATTGGCCAAGTGATTTTTAAAAGAGATGCTGGTGACGGACGACGGACACTTATCAGTCCTAAAAGCTCAACCTGTGAGCTGATACCTGTGACGGGATTCGAACCTGTACCATTCGTGCATCAACAAGGATGGGTGAACCTTTTCCATGACACAACATCTACTGACTGACAGTCAGTAATAAAACAGAACTATTACGAAATAGAGGTATCGATTTATTAAGATATTATATTTAGTACCTTTTATTTTGCTAATCTCTACCTTGAAATACTTTTTAAAACATGCTCCGATTATACATGTAAAGGCACTATCTCTCCTAATATTTTTATACAGTCAGTGTAGCCGTTTTTGTTCGCGAGCTCTATTTATGGGAGTATAGCTCCGTCCGAAGTCGACCCTGTGGGGTACAGTGGTAAAATTCCTCTCCCCATGTTCGACTCGGGATAATGCATGTGCAGCCAAAGCTGTACTGAAAGTTGTAGGTGTAGTTTATAAACAAGAGCCATGTTAGACATGACCATCCCCCGCCAAGTGCTCTTTCTTTGACCAAGAAATTTGAGGGGAGGCATGGATATGGTATAGTTTCTAATTTGATAAAATATTAGTATTTTGCGGGTGATAATTGGCAAGGTCGAGTTATGGTTCTGGACAATGTACTTTCCATCAATGTACTCTATCACTGTATGATGTTTCAAGTACTTCCCTTCAGTACTTTTGAAGTTATGCTAAAGACAAGATTATGCTCTGTACAATATAAATATAGAGCGACAATTAAAAAGACCAACTCGAGAGTTATTGTCCTTGGGCACTGCACTTCCCCTGTGTGTCCTCAATTTGAAGGAGTGTCCTACAGTGCTTTTCAAGTTATGCTCAAGACAAGAAAATGTGATAAAAGGGAATAATTAAAAAATCAGGCAAGGTACAGTTAAGTTTCTTGGGTACATTTGTACGTCACTTTCCCTTTTTGTGTTCAACAACTGTACAAGTTTCAAGTAATACCCTTCAGTACTTTGGACAAGATAAATCGAGAAAATGTAGCAAAGGGGAATAATTAAAAAAGTACGCCAAATAGTTATTGTTATGGAGTACTGCACTTTCCCTCATTGTGCTCTATCACTGTATTAAGTTTCAAGTAATTCCCTTAAGTACTTTTGAGTTGTGCTCCGGACAAGAAAAATTGTTACAAAGGAGAGTAACTAAAATATCAGGCAAGGTAGAGTTATGGTTCTTGGGCATTGCACGTTGCCGTATTGTACTTTCACTGTATTAAGTTTCAATTAATTCCCTGCACTACTTTTGGAGTTGTGCTATGGACAAGAAAAATCAAGAAAATGTAACAAAGGGTAATGATTCAAAAATTAGACAAGGTAGAGTTATGGTTATTGGACACTGCACTTTCTCTATGTCCTGTGTGTAAAGTTTAAATAAATTTCCATCAATACTTTCGGAGTTAGGATCCGGACAGTGTGACGGACGGACGCACGCACGGACACAGCCAATAACCATATCCCCTCCGCAAAGATGGGGAAATTATAAATAGCTAAGCTGAATCACAGTTTTCTATGTTTTATTCATACATTACGAAGATTTTATAACAATATATAATCTATTTAATTGGAATAAAATAGACTATATGCAATAGTTTATAGGTATCGTTTAGCTATAAACGAATACGTGTCTGAAATGTCCATCAACGAGACCTCTAGCTGCACAGGTAAAACCAGAGATAAAAACTCTTTATGAGAAATGCTCTGGAACCCTGTACCCGCGGCTGGCTTGGATTTCTCTCCGGACAAGAAACGGCGGGATGTTCTCGTTTCAAGGCACTCGCAAAAATAAATGTTTTACTTCATGGCGTTTATATTAAAGTGTACATGAAGATTTTCCAAACAATTTTTTAAAGAACTTCACAAAACTAAATGTTACTTTTTGCAACAAAGTATGCTTATGAATATAGAAAGCATTTCCTAACAACCATGTGTAATTTTGGTATTTAAAAGTGTCATCATAATATATCACATTTACAAAGTGAACAACTGACACACGTGTAGCAAATAGCATCAAATTTGAAGCCACAATGATAGTACCCTAAAACCGATTTGCAATGCAGTTACTCTTGATAAAATATCTCACTGTACGCTTGACCACACAAAACTGGGCAAACCGGTTTGTTATAAAGCGGCCGTGAAAACATAGGCATCTGCTTCACGGTGTGTCGCAGATTGCAAATCTAATGGACACTTTAGCAGTGAAAATGACCCCCTATAATGTTTATGAATAATACCTCTAAATTTGGCAATTCACCATTTTATTTTATTTCAACAGATATTTCAAAATGCATCACTTGGAAAATATATCATAAAGAGAAACGATTTTCTGTAAAAAAAATACATAAAATCTGTTGTCATTTATGAAAGTTTCTTTTCAATGTTCAAACATTCAGAATTCTTTAATTTATTGCATAAGAAATGTTCAAACACGATTGAGCGAAAACTAATTTAAAAATAGGTCAATATGTACTTAACGGTTTAAAAAGTAAAATTAGGAATGTTTTGGTATAAATAAAGGTCATTATGCCAGTAAAAAATCTTTCTTGGTAAAATGAGTTTTTTTGTAAATGTGATCCTGTGACTTTAACGAATCAATAAAAGTAGTGTCCGATGAAAAATTTGGTTAAAAAACATTAACTTGCATTTGGTTGTAATAAAATCGATTATGGACATATTAAATTTGGCGATACCTTTATAGGGTTCGAAGTAAAATATGTTACCTTACATGCAATTTGAAATGATACAGAAATGCTCTTCAGTCTAAAAACACGAAATGAATTAATGCGAGGCATCACAGACGCCGCAAAAATATTGTTTATTTTTGTTATCAGGTTACGTATTACAATAATGCATTTAGATCACCCTTTATGTCCTTATACCGACGCTGAATTGTGCTTTTACATGTAAAGAACATGAAAATGCTAGAACGTTTAGATTATCAGCGAAGATTTACGATATAACGCCGTTTCTTCAGGAAAGGTACCGTTAGACTCTCTGCTGCTATATTCATGCTATATATATGGCATGATCTTTCAATCAAGACAAAAAGCAACGTTAGACAGACGGATTTTAATGCTGCAAGTATTTTCTCCCAAAGTGGTCTCTATTTGGAGGTGGTATTTTACACCGGTTTGACCAAGTAATGTCCACATGTACCTTTCAATTATTCGAGAATAACGTCCATTTATAGTCGATTTTAATCTATATCCAATTTAAAAATCTACTGCACATGCTCTTACTGTAGTTCCTGTTTCTCTCATACAGTCCCACAAATAACAAGCAACAATGTATATCAAATGCAGTTTGAAATACAGAATGAAAAGTTACTGTAAACCAATGAAATTTCATGTCAATATTCGTATTAACCAATTTTGTACCAATAGGCGATTATTAAATTTCACGATATTAAACTAAAAAGACGGACGTGAATATATGTTTTTGTAAAGTAAGGAGATCTGATCTGTACATTATTCTTTCTATGCGCTGACAACTGGCCTCTGTGAATAGAGTGAACATCAATTACATGGTTTACAGTATAAAATTATCATTATCATTATCATTATTATTATTATTATTGTTATTGTTATTATAATTATCCGTTATTGTTATTGTTATTATGGTGATTGTTATGGTTATTATTAACCTATCTATTCATGCTTACTCATACTGTATTTTAAACTGCCTAACCTAACTATTAAAGCAAAACTGATCCAGAAAAGGTTAGCGTAGTGTATGAGGGAAACTGGAAGAATTGTAAAAGAGCAAGCTGCAGTCTTCGGTCTTATAAAGTTAACATTTACACAAAAATATAGTTCCAATCGAGATCCTACAAATCCAATTAAAATAACAGATCTCTTCAATATAAAACTACAAAAAAATGCAATAAAATATAAAGCAAGTAAAAATGTAGCATCCAGGTCTTGTAACATTGAACAATAAAAACAGTAACTTTGGCGTTTACATATGGGACATAAAACAACAACATACAGTCAAACCTGTGTCCAAGACAGCTCTCCGAATAAAGGCAGGAAGGACAAAACCTTGCACTGTCCACTTGACAATACAACTTGCATGCCAAATATCTAAGCTCTGGGCCTTTCCATTTTTGAAAAATAAGATGTATAAAGTTTTTCCTTTTTGTTGCCATACCTACCATAGTTCTTATTGGAATTAATTCACGTGAACATTCTTTTATGAGGGTCATTTATGGAAAATTAATGTGAAAATTGGTTGAAATTGGTCCAGTAGTTTTTCACGAGATTTAAACGGACAGCGGACGGTGAGTGGTCACAAAAGTTAATCCGGAGTACTTGTGCTCAGGCGAGCTAAAACAATTCGCCGCAAGTACAAGGACATTTACGGTGATCTAAACGGCGACTTATTCCAATAAATTACCCAATACTTCTAGATAATTCAATACATTAATACTTTCCTCGTCCATTTCTGGAACATTACAGTAATACATACTTTTTTATACATACACTGAAATCACTCAGAATTGCTCGGGTAGATCAATAAATTTGCAGATTAAAATATGCGTGTGTTATATTCACCTAAAACAGTACTGACGTACGGTTTTCTTGCATATAAGTGTCGATTCTTTACACACAAATATGTAAAAAAGTGCTTATTTTTTTGCATTATCATTGAAAAAATACCGAGAAATATTTATGACATGCCCATGTCCAAAAGGCAACGTCACAATTAATTAAAAGAAGTTTTTTTCCGTAAATTTCACCGCTAAGGCATCTCTTCCTATGAGTAACTAACACCTAAAGTGGTCATTGACCTTTAACATTAAGATCTCCATTGGCCTTTAACATTAAGATATCCATTGGCCTTTAACATTAAGATCTCCATTGGTATGTAATTATACACAAAATTTATACATTTGAGACTCAGCACTGGAACATGAATCAAACTGTTTTATCTAGTACATGGTCTGTGACTGATTTGATTTTTAATGTATCTGAAGAGTTCGGCAGAAAGTGATATTTCATTCACATCTCATGTATTCTTTACTACCTAACTATCGTTGAAAACAATAGTCAAAACTGTTTCGAGATTTAAGAGTTCTCCCAGTGTAAACATTCAAGTTCTTTTGTATTTCTTAAGACTTCCAGAACAAGCTTTAGGAAGTCAGACGGCAACAATTCTGCTCTTCAATAATAATCAATCACATTAGATGGATCACCACGATAACTCAATAGGGAAATCCCTCCATCCATAATTCCTGAAAAACAAAAAAAAAACCACCGAATCTTAGTTATTTACATTCGCTCAGCCAAATGTCAACAGGCAATATCTTTAATTAGTAATATATCATCTAAAACATTCTTAGGCTTTTTAGTTTAATCTTTGTTATTTTACATCAATTTGTGCAACAAGTTCTTTCAATTCATACATGTTTTAACTAGGCGCCATATCTTTCCTGGAGTTTTGACATACACGCTCCGAGAGAAGCAATTATGGAGGCCACGGTCTATGTAGATTTGGGTATTCGAACCTACGACCACAAGCCACTGCCTCCCACTTCTGTGGGCTTCGTTAGTCGAGCCCTCGCTTTCACAACGGAAGGTCCCGGGTTCAAATCTTAGCCGGAGCACGACGTTTGCCTTTAGGCAAAGACAATGATGTCATTAGTGCTAGTCAAACCAACTTTATATGGTTTCAGCGGTGAAACCTAGCGACATCGTAGTATTATCTGAATCAAGTGTCCGGGAGAGACTCAATAATGGTTCGAAAGCTTTCTGTGTAATACAACAATTGGTAAAGACTGATATAATGTTCCACTCACTTAAGAAAGATGCTAGCACAGACTATCCTGACTTCAGATTTTGGAGTTTCGAGCAAATTATTATTGTCTCTGACCCGGTCCATTTAGTAGATTGCACGTCTAAGTAAACTGTCTACATCAAATATCCATACATAGATACGATGACGAGTCACAGTACGGCGTGTGGAAAACCTGAAGCAAAGAGTGATAATAATGTTTGGAAAATGTGTAAAAATGAGTGCTACTTTTTAACGGCCATTCGCTTCTGCAAGTTATTTAAATCCAGTAAAAAATTACTGTATTTTAACTAATCTGAAGAACGCTTATTTATACTGAAAGAATGGTTACGATCGCCTTCCTAAGGTTCAAATACCGCCCAACTCGGCTGTTTTTTTCTTGTGCACAGAAATGTATGGCCATTGTCTCATTTTACTCCACTGTAAACAATCATCCACATATTCTTGGCGGGTAAAGGATGCTTGGTTTAAACTGGGTTTGAATTTCATGTTCTCGCAGAGGGGTCTACAGAACTTGCGCCGATTGTCATGTCTGTGTAGAATTTTGATATAATGCCAATATTTACATTTTACCATTGGTACCCCATGTATAAATGAACACCGATGTTCATGATTCTATGCTTCCATCGCCATTTTTCTGCGAATGATGACAGGTTCCGAAACTACTATTCATATTCAGTTAGACTTAATGATGGTGATTTTATATTGATGCGGTTAATGTATCCGCATATATCATGTCAAATACAAAGTATTACCCTTCCTTTTATTAGCCAGAAAGATTAAATTTAATTTTCAATTTATTCACCAGTTGGCTGCATTAAATACCCACAGGGTGCATAATTACCGCTAAATGATGTCGTAAACAGCACTTTACAAAAACAAAGATTAATTCTGATTTTATCAATAGTGGAGGAGTTACTGAAACACGACATACATTTGTTTGTGTGTTTGAAGAATTACACACGAATGCAATAGCTGACGTATGATACAAGGAAGGGAAATTCCAAGTGTACATTACCTGCCTTGACACTTTAATACCAATTTCTTAATCAAACAATAACGAGTACTCTTTTCATTCGCCAGAACTATGATTTGCATTATCCTTGTAAATAACTACTAAATTTAATTGGCTAAGTAAAACTATTTTAAGAAAGTCCAAATAAAATGTAGAATAGTATAGACAAACCTACAGTCCGCAAAGAAGTAACAAAGAAATTAACCTTACCCAACTAACGACATTCATTTTCCTCCAGGACCAATGTAAACCATAAGCGGTATGCACGATCAACTGACACAATAACATGTAGTTTTCATCTGTTGTAATTTTCATGAATATTCTGTTCCAATAAAACGTGCATAATTGTCACAATGGTACTCAAGTTGTATTACTGAAAATGTTTTAATATATTTTTCTTCACATAAATCATATATTGAATTAGATTTTAACTTTTATATTTTCATAGAATTCCTTTTCAACATGAAAATGTATAGTCTAATACAGAATAAAAATGAATGTAAGAAGATATCAAGATATTTACCCATACCCGCTTCTGACATGAAGACCTGTGTCAACAGGGAACAATCGGTCGAGTCAGCTCCAACATTCTGTTCAAGGGGCACTCCCTACATCTGCACTCCCTACATCTAGCCGATTCTCTAAAGTACTGAAACATATTTTTAAGAAATATTTTTACCGGTTATGACTGGAACATATAGCTTAAAAATTAAGTTTAAGACAAAATACTTACAAATATGCTATTATTGATGCTTTTGAATTTATTTAATTTGACACCAGTTAGAGGGAGTGCCATCCTTAACCCTGATGTCGGCAAGTGAATCTCCTTTACACCCAATGTGATCTACAATCACACTAATGCAATCGATGTGAAACGGGTTAGTTTAAACTACCCTGTAGCCAGCCAAGAATATAACAAAATTTGTCATCCAAAATTAACCGTAGTGGCAGTAACTTCTTCTGCCTTTACGATCAATGTAAACCACAACCATCCAATACAATCGATATAAAACCACAACTATCCTATACACTCGATATAAAACCACAACCATCCAATACACTCGATATAAAACCACAACCATCCAATACACTCGATATAAAACCACAACCATCCAATACACTCGATATAAAACCACAATCATCCAATACACGCGATACAAAAACACAACCATCCAATACACTCGATATAAAACCACAACCATCCAAGACACTCGATATAAAACCACAACCATCCAATACCCTCTATAAAACCACAACCATCGAATACACTCGATATAAAACCACAACCATCGAATACACTCTATAAAACCACAACCATCCAATACACTCTATATAAAACCACAACCATCCAATACACTCGATGTAAACCCACAACAATCTAATCCCGATATAAAACCACAACCATCGAATACATGATATAAAACCACAACCATACAATACACCCGATATAAAACCACAACGATCTAAGACAACCGATAGAAAACCACAACCATCTAAGACAATCGCTATAAAACCACAATCATCCAATACACTCCATATAAAACCACAGCCATCTAGCACTCCATATAAAATCCCAACCATCGAAGACAATCGATATAAAAATAAACAACTACCCTGCAAAACACAGGTTGGTAAAATATTTCGCCTAGTATATTATAATCAGCCTATACCCTCGTTATCAAATATTGAGTTATGCAGTAAATAGTCCTGTGGCGGCAAATGACTCTTGACTTCTTTTCCAGTGTAGACCATGATCAGGCTGCACATCTATGTCACGAGGGGTCAATCGGCTAAATTAGCAGAATCATTCTGTTGCAACTGCTACAAATGGAAATGCTGTACCTGTAAACAAAATGTTTCAATTGTAATACAATGTATGATCAGGCTGAACATCTGTCGTGGAGGCAATCGGCTGTTCTCTCGAGGTTCTGCGAAATTCTGTTTCAAAATATTAAGTATTAAGTTTCAAAAATATAAACTACCATGTATTTACGGAATGTCTGATTAACATGTAAATTTAGTCAAACATGAAGCCAACAAGCAAATTCAGTGAATTTATATCCCCACCAAATAAAACAAATTACTGAAAAAGAACGGGAAAGTGTATTGGTCCGTCTGTTTCAGAGAAGGAAAAAGAAATTTAATTTTTTTTCAACCCCACTGGGGCCTCATCTCCCAGGGGATACTTTTTTTCTTCAACTTGCAGTAACAGAGAACTTGTATTTGTAAGTTATATAAAATCAGTACATGTACTACTAGTTTCAGACAAGAACGCTCTGAACTCAGTTGTTGTAAGTTAAATTAAAACATATTTTAAGTTTCAGAAAATACAAATTCTACGTTTCTAAATATAATATTCAAGAAGTGTTACCCCCCTTGAGGGCCTTATTTCTAAAAGATAATCTAGGTGGTGGATATTGGAAAGAGTGATCATTAAATTATTTGAGCAGCCAATTACATTTAAATTTTGATAATCGGTTGCAGAGAAATATAATTTTAATGATTTCATAAAATAACAATTGAAGGGCAATAACTCTAAAGAGATATATCCATTGGTTTCTTGGTTATGGATCCGGACGGATAGACGCCCGACGGACGAACTGAAAGGCAACGCCAAAACAATATAAGAATTTAATAACATTCTTCTACCACCAGTTACAATGCTGGTGGCAAGTGACTGTGCCTTTACGACTTGTGTAAACTGCAATCTCATACACTCGATATAAAATTAATTTTAAACTAATCTGCCAAACACAAGTTGATCTACTATTTCTACTTGTGTATAGAATAACCAGCCTATACAATAAATGTAAACTACTGAAAAATGTATGGTGTACTTATGTGGCGGCAATTGACCCGGACTCCTCTTCCAGTGTAGACCATGATCAGGCTGCACACCTGTGTCGTGAGTGGGCAATCGGATGAACCAACATGGATGTACCTGTAAGAATTTTCTTTAAATCATTATGTCAAAACTTGATAAAATATCATGTAATTACGGAATTTTCGAGTAACATGTTAACAGAGTAAAACATGAAGTCAGCCAATACTTTCACAAAAGTGGTCCGTCATTGTAAACTGCAATCACCTCATGTAGAATCTACTTGATAAAAAATAAACAATTTTAAACTGATCTCCCAGACATAAGTGGTCTGTATTTTGACTAGATGCGTGTATAACGATAACAGAATATCGTATTAAAACATGCTTATACAGTCGAACCTACAACCACCTAAGAACACACATGTAAAATATAATTTCACCTAGGCTTAACCGTGCTCGCGACAAGAGATTCTGTATTTGCGACCAGTGCCTACATAATCACAATCGATGTTAACCGGTCTTAACGAGTAGGTCAGACTTTTCAGCTAGTGAGGATTTTTATCATCGTGTACATCAATGTAAAATAACTAGGTTAAACTAACTCACCGGCAGAAATTGAGTCTTTCTTCACAATCACTGTAGACTGTATTCAGCTTGCATATCCATTTCGCCAAGCCATCACCATCACACCATACAGTTGTATAAGTATTCTGTACTGTAATCATGTATTATTCTAAGTTCGGTGCATCATTTTTATTACAGTTATTTGTGACATCTGCAGCCAGTCAAAACTATTAACAAAAGTGTTCGTTTAACCTTGTAGGAATTTTGCCTTTCGGACTAGTTCAGTTTATTACAAAATCGTTCAGTAACAGTTGTGATTCGTATGGTGACCTTGAAATAGTACATTGGCACACAATTTGCAATGGAATAAGCAGACATCAAAAGCATGCTTTTCTCGAGTGTTTGAGGAAACCTGTCTAATAAATTTATAGAACAATGCGCCCACGATCTTTTCGTGCCAATGAAAAAAACAACTGTCCATTCGTTAAATAAAGCACTCTGCACCTTGATTAGTCTCTCTGATAAAAGATTGGCAGTTTTAAGCCTTCGCCATAGATTATACCATTTAAGGTTCGAGACCACACCCGTCCCCGAAATGTAAGCAGAATACGTTTGCATTTGTTTACGCTGCTCAGGTCTAATAGGACACATGACCAAATTTAACGGGCGTGCATACATGTACACAAAGCGCAAAAGTGGTGCTTTGTTTGGGGTATCCATATTGAAATATTATTCAAAGAAAACGGAAGTTTGTCTGGCGACAAAGTGACCGTACTTTTGGCGCCATTATTTCTTGTCAGTTTTTGCACATGGAACGGCAAGTTCCGCTACCATGTGCAAAATATGTCCTTTGCCTCGGCTTACACTTTCATGTTGTGAACTCTATTTCATTAAAGCAAACAAAAAGTAAAAGCAAAATCTGTATCTATATAGTGTTGTACTTACCGTATTTGTCCATGTCTTGAATACTTTTCAGTATCTTTGTCTGAAATTCTGGTATCGGTGTAAGTCTGTAACGATTTGGCGAGGAGGAGCCGAATGAGTCTTCAATGCCCGTTACGCACTTATATTCAACTACTATCACGTGATTCTTTTCCCGCCTGTTATAACCGGTTACTAGAGTTGTACACGCGGAAACAGGATTTGAAGAGCTTGCAAAATAGGGGATTTGCTCAAAAGTATTTTGAGTATAATTTCAGGCCTCTTGATTCTTGTCAGAGTAATTCTATACGGGTTAAACACGGTAACAGTTGTAATTAATGTTTTCTTTGCGTTCTTTTTTCTGCCTTTGAAATTTACTTTTACAGTCCTAGGATAACACTACATTAATTATTTTATTTTTTTACCCAGAAAAATACTACACGGGGAAATGGATTTACTTTGTGCAAAATTGAACCAAACTAAATTGCATTCTGATCAATAGTTTCAGAGAAGACTTTTCTCTTTTTTTTCTTTTCTGTAACTGTTGACGATGAACGACGACGAACAAAGATAAACGAACAGTGATAAAAAATGTAACGGTAACAACTTTGAGAAGCTCCTCCGTTTGATCGCTTATCCGTTGTCCATCTACACATCAGTCACTGCGTGTACATGTACAAGTACACGTAGCCAAATAAGGCGAAAGCAAAATACTAATATACAGCCATAAAAATACAGTAAAACGTTGTATTTGTAATTTTGAACATTTTACACTTCAATAGATGTCGATCTACGACTAGATCTTCAGTTTCGAATGCAGGTTTCGTCGGATGCCGATCTACGATCTATATCTGCATTTAATTCTAATCTGCATTTTGAATACAAATCTGATGTCGATCTGCATTGTCGAAAACAAATCTGATATCGATATACAATCTAGATCTTCATCTTTTAAACACAGATCTTTTGTCGATCTAAGATCTATAGATCTCATGTCGATGAACGATCTAGATCTGTATTTTCGACTACAGATCTGATATCGATCTACGATCTAGACCTGCACATCTGAATGCAGATCTAATGTCGATCTACGATCTAGATTTTCGTTTCTGAATGCAATCTGATGTCGATATATGATATAGATTTCAGAATGCAGATCTGATGTCAATCATCGATCCAGATCCGCATTTTCAAATACAGATCTGATGTCGATCTACGACCTAGAAGTGCATTTCGAATGCAAATCTGATGTCGATCTACGATCTAGATTTACTTTTCAGTGCAGATCTGATGTAGATCTACGATATACATCTGCATTTTCGAATGCACATCTGATGTCATATTCGAATGCAGACCTAATCTCGATCTACGATGTAGATTGCCTCTTTTAATGCCCACGGATATATTGCTTTGCACATGTCGGTCGGTCGAGCAACGGTTTCCGGACGATAACTGGAGAACGTGTGGGCCTAGAATCTTGAAACTAGGTGTGGAGTTTGGTCATGACCAGCAGATGACCCCATTGATTTTGAGGTCAGTAGGTCAAAAGTTAAGGTCACATTGGCCAGGAATTGTAAAACGGTTTCCGGACGATAACCCGAGAACGCGTGTGCCTAGCATCTTGGAAATTGATGTAGAGGTTGGTCATGACCAGTAGATGACCCCTTCTTATTTTGAAATCAGTAGGTCAAAGGTCCAGTGACCTGTATAGTAAAACGGTTGCTTGACGGATGGGTCAAGCAGCTTGAAAATTGATTTGGATGTTGGTCATGACCAGCAGATGACCCCTATTGATTTTAGGGTCAGTATGTCAAATGCCAAGGCCATCGGGGCTTTTTTTTCGGCCACATTTATATTTTTTAAAAGGCCAAAATTGTAATTTAAGGCCAAAAACGATTTTTTTCACAGTGACTTTTACTTTAAAAACTGGTCCTTTGATAGTTCGACTTTTTCAACATTACTGATTGCATCAAAGGGGGTATACATGTTTTACAAACAGCTCTTGTTGAATGTATATCTAATGTCGAACTCCGATCTAGATTTGAAGTTGGAAGGGATGCAGATCTAATTTCGATGTTCGATCTCCGACCCAACCTCACATACTTCTGAAAAGGATGTTATTTCGATTCTTACATTACAAGATATTACAAAAAGTTAATAAATGCAAAGCATTATTTTTCTACGCGGATATCTTTTAAACGTCATGCGGCGCAATAATCAACCCATGTCTGCAACGTTGATGAATATAATTTAGAAATAGATACAGCATTATCACTATTTGTATAGTTTTTGAGTCCGCTTAGTGCTCTAACGAAGCTATAGCGATTGAAAATCTGAATTTAACATGTACATTTAAGGCCGGATCTTGAACATTCGAATGTATACAGGTCAAAATTGACCAATAAGGATATTCGCATATTTGCAATTGTGAAGAATAGCACTAATAAATAGATATATTATTGGTAGTATTTTTTAAGTTTTTTTAGTTCGTTTTGTGTTCTGACGCAGGTACAGCGATTGAAAAAATGAATGTCCAATGTACAGTTTAACATGTACATTCGAGAGAGATTGGTCAGTCGAATGCACAGGTCAAAATAAACCCATATGTATATCCATGTATTAGTTTTACTAATTTTTTTAATCGTTTGAGTCCGTTTTCTGTTCTGACGAAGGCACACGGATTAAAATTCTAAATGTCTAATGTGCATTTTAACATGCACTTTCGAGGGACATTGGACCATTCGAAGGTACAGGTCAAAATAAACCAATAGGAATTTTCGCATGTCTGCAAATTTGATGAATAAAACTTATAAATATATACATTAGTATTACTATTTACAGATACTTGCCGTTCGATGGTCATTCAACTACTGCAGATTTGCCATCATACATGTAAATACAGTTAAAATGTACGTTCAAGACATTACGAATATACATGTTCACATGAATATTATAATGTGATTAATCAAGTGATTTCATATTGGCCTTGTTATTTGTCCGAGAGTGGTTGCATTGGCCCAAAGCCGAAGGCCGAGGGCCAATACGAGCATTCTGATTGGTTTAAAAGAGAGGGCCAATATGGAGAATGCTTGAATTCCATATTGGCCATGTTTTCTCGTATTGGCCCTGCTTTTCTCATATTGGCTCAGTTATGCTTTGTACTAGCTTTACCTGTTTCATATCACGTGCGCAATTGATCTAATACAGTGTGTAATATTGTAAAGTTGAATAATAAATTACGGATAATGCATATTCGAATGCTCATGTTAATATAAACCCGGATGAGGTTCACCGCGTGTTTTGTGCTATGTATAGTTCCACGTGATCTTTAAATGAAAGTTTGGATATCCAATCTACATAGGGACATGCAAAATCCAATATTTTCCCAACTTAAAGGTGCTGTTACATTCATATAGACTTTCTTAGAATTCAACATCAAGAGTTCAGCATCAGCAGTATGATATGTATATATTTATAAGAAATGACGGCACATAGTTAACACCATTTCGTCCATGTCCTTCTTGTCTATGTTCAACATTTATTTATTCTATCGCATTGCTTACTTTATAAGACATGACTATGACTATTTCAGGATCCAGGGATAATGGTGATACATTATGATTGAGTGTACGATCTATAAGGACTTAGTTACTGTATTTTCATTTTACCTATTAGACTATTCAGAGAATAAGGAGGGCTATTGCAGTCACCCTTGTGTCGGCGTCCGTGCAAGCTACTACATGTCCCAGTAACCACTGATGGGTTTGATTTGAAACTTTACTGACTGGTTTTTATTAGCTCACCTGGCACAAAGTGTAAGAGTGAGCTATTAGGATCGCATTCCGTCCGGCGTCCGTCGTACGTCCGTCCGTCCGTCCACCATTTCCTTAAAACGACATCTCCTCTGAAATCACTGGGCCAATGTTGATGAAACTTTGCAGGGATGTTCCTTGCATGAAGCTCTAATAAAGTTGTTCAAAGAATTCCATTCCATGCAGAACTCTGGTTGCTATGGCAACAAATAGGAAAAACTTTAAAAATCTTCTTCTTTGAAACCACAAGGCATTTAGATATTTGGCGTGTAGCATTGTCTAGTGGGCCTCTACCAAGATTGTTCATATTATGACCCCCGGGTCAAAATTGACCCCGCGCGGGTAGTCACTTAGTTTTGCATAGGCTTTATAAATGAAAAACTTTAAAGAATCTTCTTCTTTGAAACGACAAGGCCTTGAGCTTAGATATTTGGCATGTAGCGTTGTCTAGTGGACCTCTACCAAGATTATTCAAATTATGACCCCCGGTTCAAAACTGACCCCGCACGGATGGTCACTTAGTTTTTGCATAGGCTTTATATAGGAAATACTTTAGAAATCTTCTTCTCTGAAACCACAAGGCCTAGAGCTGAGATATTTGGTATGTAGCATTGTCTAGTGAACCTCTACGAAGATTATTCAAATTATGACCCCCGAATCAAAATTAACCCCGCACAGGGGGTCACTTAGTTTTACATAGGGAAAACTTTAAAAAATCTCTGAAACCACAAGGCCTAGAGCTTAGATATTTGGCATGTAGCATTTGCTAGTGGACCTCTAGCAAAATTGTTCAAATTATGACCCCTGGGTCAAATTGACCCCACCCGGGGGGGGGTCACTTGGTTTTGCATCGGCTTATATAGGGAAAACTTAAAAAAACAACAAGAAGTTCGACAGGCAGAGAATAGATATTTGGAATGTTACTTAGCATTGTGTAGTGGACCTCTACGATTTATGTTAGAATCATGAGCCCTTGTATTATAGCCAATGGTAGTCAGGAGAGCGATATAGGGCCATCATGGCCCTCTTGTTCAAATTATGGCCCTTGTTGGACTTAGAAATATTGCATACAGGCTACTATCATGTGACCACTGATTACATTGATTTGAAACATCGGGAATATCAGAAAATCAAGTAAGATAACTCTTGACCGAATTTATTTCAAATGACTTAGACATTCTGGTTAAAGATTTGCGTGTAGGCTGTTAGTTAGATAATTTTGTGTGTGCAAGTTCCTGTCATGCACATATCTCATTATCCAGTTATTGGATTGAGTAAAAACTTCGTTAATATCTTCTGGGGTATCAGTCAGTCAAGTTAGATAACTTGTACAAGACAAGTTCAATAATTCTTTACAAAATTTGATTTAAATTATGGCCTGTGATTGTTCAAGTTAGAAATTTTGGTTTAAGTTTTTGACGCAATCTTCTATTAGCATCATATCTCAGTAACATAATAATAATAATAATAATAATAATAATAACAATAATAACAACAACAACAACAACAACAATAATAATAACAACAACAACAACAACAATAATAATAATAATATATGTATTTAACGAAGGTTATTCATTTAGCAAACAACATGTGATATCAAACACTATGATAAATAACTTATTTTCAATTAAGCCTTCAAACATTAATCAAAAATTACATTAAGCACGAGACGAGCGATCGAGATACTGCGAGAAATGTATTACAGAAGATACATGTATGTGTAAAAATGAAAAACCCATACAAACAATATTAAGAACTGATTTCACTGTCATACAAATGTTTCATCAAACTATTTTTAAAACTGTATAAAGATGAAGACGTTTTGATGTTCAGTGGTTACTCATTTCAAACTGACATTCTAGTATAGGTAAACGAAAGTTTGGCAAAGTCTGTTTTAGTTTGTAATAATTTATTTTAGCTCGATGAAAGCCTGTAGCTTATCGAGTCACTCTCGAGTCTGCTTCCTGGTCAAACCAGTACTGGTGACCTAGATGAGATACGGTCGTGACCCTAGTAGTCTGTTTTATATTGTATAGTTGGATTGATTTTCCTTTAGGTGTATCAAATATTAAAGTTTACTTGATTAAAGTTGATGCAAACTGTAACTGTTTAACTTAGAAAATTGTGTTTTCATGCATACTTGTGTTATGCTCGCCTTTTGGATTTATTTGAAACTACAAGATAGTGGTGGTGTAGAGGTTAAGGTGTCGGCCGCTCATCCCGGAGGTTGCGGGTTCGGGCTCCACTGGGGTCACGACCGTACTTCCTCAATGGCACCAGTACTGGTTTTTCCAGGAAGTGGACTCGAGAGTGACTCGATAAGCTACAAGCTTTCTTCACAATCGATCTAAAATAAATTAGTATAAACTAACTAACAAGAAAGTGCTGAGACTTGATAATAAGAGATGTATGAATTTATTGGTATTGAAACAATTTTAAGCCTTTTTTATAGAAATGTTTAAAATCTACTATCAAAATGTTTCGAATAGTCGAGCGTGCTGTCATCTGACAGCTTTTGTTTCAAACAGTTTCGTGTTTCGCTATCGCTTCCTATGTAGCTGCGTGCAAATATCCAATATTCAGACTTTGTTAATTGCAAATAAATCCCCTGGCATAACATGAATGAGGAAGTTCAACAAACACAAAAAACAGTTAGTAAAAAGCAGGAAAATTTCACATAAAACTATTAGCTAACGTTGAAAATGTCAGATTGTATATGCTCTTAAGCACCTGGCTAGGCTTCACAAGTTATTAATGTAAAATGCGTCGTGATTCTATGTCTTGTTTGGCGTTTGAAATCGTCCGAGACAGACTGTAACACAATACCATTCTAGAAGAGCACTCTAGCTCCTACCATTAATATAAAGAAGTAACTACACTAACATGTGTATCACTAGTAAGTAGTAATAAAGTATAATATAACGAATCCTTCTCAGCAACGAAGGTTAGTTAAACTGTGTGCCTGTAAAAATGACAGGAATACGATAAACTCATACAACAACAACTTATCATGAAAGAAAGATTTAGTTGTATAGTTTGAAAGTTCCGGAGCACAATCGGGTGTTATGACCGTTTGATGGGTGGTAACTAGAAGTTACAAAAGCCACACGCGAAGTTACAGTTATGATATACGATGTTACCATGTCAATGCGCGAGATAACGGTGCCAATATACCGTTGAAAGTTACGATGACAATGCTCGAAGTTAGGGTGCCGATATACGAAGTTGTTCGAAGCTAAGATAATAAAAATAATAATAATTTTAATAATAATTATAATAATAATCATAATAATAATTATCAAATCTTTATTTCAAGAAGGTAACACAAATAGACATTTATACGAAATCAAAAATGATGATGATATACGACGTTATAAGTACATGAGTGTAACGATGACTATAAACGAACTTACCATGACAATATGTGCGGTTTCGGTGCCGATAAACGATGTTACCATGACAATGCACGAAGTTACGATCATGATATACAAAGTAACCATGACAATGCGCGAAGTTACGATCACGATAAACGATTTTACCATGACAATGCACGAAGTTACGATCATGAAATACGAAGTTGCCATGACAATGCGCGAAGTTACGATCACGATAAATGATGTTACCATGACAATGCACGAAGTTACAATCACGATATACGAAGTAACCATGACAATGCGCGAAGTTACGATCACGGTAAACGATGTTACCATGACAATGCACGAAGTTACAATCACGCTATACGAAGTAACCATGACAATGCGCGAAGTTACGATCACGGTAAACGAAGTTACCATGACAATGCTCGAAGTTACAATCACGAAATACGAAGTAACCATGACAATGCGCGAAGTTACGATCACGATAAACGATGTTACCATGCCAGTGCGCGAAGTTACGATCACGATAAACGATATTTACATGAGAATGCACGAAATTACAATCACGATATACGAAGTTACCATGACAATGCACATAGTTACAATCACGATATACGAAGTTACCATGACAATGCGCGAAGTAATGATCACGATAAACTATGTTGCAATGACAATGCACGAAGTAACGATCATGATATATGAAGTTACCATAACAATGCACGAAGTTACGATCACGATATTGGAAATTACCATGCCAATGCGCGAAGTTACGATCACGATAAACGATATTGCCATGACAATGCGCGAAGTACCGATCACGATAAACGATGTTGCCATGACAATGCGCGAAGTTACGATCACGATAAACGATGTTGCCATGACAATGCACGAAGTTACGATCACGATATATGAAGTTACCATGACAATGCACGAAGTTACGATCACGATATATGAAGTTACCATGACAATGCGCGAAGTTACGATCACGATAAACGATGTTGCCATGACAATGCACGAAGTTACGATCACGATATATGAAGTTACCATGACGTTGCGCAAAGTTACAAGGACGGCTCTAACGAAACACCGTTAATACCTGAGATCTAAGTTCTCATTTATGATTAACCTGTTCATTGACAAATCTCTTAGACGAGTGTCTATAAAATAACGAGACTTTAAGTACCTATACACTTTGAAGTACATGTATAGATCTATTAGTCATTCACTTGAAGTGGAATATAATATGAGGATAATAATCAGTTTGCATTCCTAACACCGGAATATAATTAACTCACTTTCGCTACAATATTCACGAGTTTCCCACATAAATATACCGTATACATGTATGTAAACTCTTGTATAATTTCTTCGGTCTCATCTTAGGTCGCAGTGGACAGTTTCGGACTATGGCTTTCAGCCGATACCAAGCCCTGTCAAATGACATGCAATACTGAAAAGTAACTTAATATCAAAATAATTTTAGAATTTCGCTTTTTCTATTTTTCGCATTACATGATACATCGCAAAAATCGACTTGGGCTTCAGTACGGGACATGGTATTGTTTCGTACTAATTGTGGAATTGTTTGGTACTTATTGCTTGTAAAATTATAACGTTTTTCCGAGATTTTGCTTGCGCTACTTATTAAATCACATGTTCATAAATGTATCTTACTATATTTGAGTACATTTTCCAGTTTTCATGTACTTGTAGGTTGACTGTGACTGCATGATTTGCCCTGGTCCATTTAATGTTCGATTTATAATGAGAGTGCCATGATCACTGTATATTTAAGAATGTTTATCGGCAGCCCATGCACATATATAACAACTTTTTCAATACCCAAAACTTGAACCAAAATGGTTTTACAGTTACCAAAACTTAAACCAAAATGGTTTTACAGTGAAAAACCTGTATTGCCTTGTTGTTGTAACTTATCCTGATAGCAGATGACGCTGCAATCCGTCGTCTCTTGTCCTCGTGATTGGTTAAAAAGGGAGTTTAATTTAAAATACGGGCAGCATTATCATGCATTATGAAACCCATTATGATAGTAGATCCAGATCACATTAACTAAAGTAGGCCAATGAAACCATCCAATGAAACGAAAATAGAATAGTGAATTGTAGTGCGTTGGTTGAGCTGCCAAGTTTTCTCTGTGTTATTCGCAGGCACTGATTATGCGTACATATCAAAATTTATAATTTTTTATGAAGTATGACCTTGAACAGACATGATTGGATTGATGTTTGCCTGTATCCCCCGCCCGCGCGCCTTTCAGGCTAATTGCAGATCTGCGTCTGGACAGGTAAATCGTTACAGGTGTACCGTCTCAAACAAGTCGCCAGCAAACAGTTTACCAATCAACTTGCTTTGTTTTGGATACGCTAAACTGGATCTAGAATTAGAAATTACATTTTTGTATATCCCGGTATATTTCAATTCTCAAGGTTTTCCTTGCCGTAGTAGAAACCTTTTGTAACAAGATTATCTCAGTCTGAAATAAATACCCTCTTAGAAACAATAGGACTTAAAATTAAATTTAACAAACTTCACTTGACAAATTTATTGCACATCGACACCAAATAAAACAACGAAGAGTATTTTGCAGAAAATAAAAGATAACAAGAGCTGTCAGTAGGACAGCGTGCTCGACTTTTTTAGTGCTTGCCAATAAAACAAAACTTTGACAGTTAAGGGCACACAAGACTTTAACCAGGAATTTCTTAGTACAAATCAAGAAAATTTTTCACAGAGTTATCTTCTCTTGCTTACAGATAGGTCTTACAATGGTACATAAGTGCTCCAACTTTCAAAGTAATATCTCAAATGGTTAAGTTAACAAGTGGACAAGAATGAAAATTTTAACTGAGTTTCTAAGTCAAAAAGGGCCATAATTTAAATAAAATCCTTGACAGAATTACCTTCTCCTGCCCATGTTTGGGAATCATGATGGTAAACAAGTATTCCAACTTTCAAATTAATATCTCAAACAGTTCAGTCAAAAAGTGGACTGGTACGAAAAACTTAACCAAGATTCAAAGTCTATCAAAGGCCTTAATTTTTAAAACAAATCCCTGACAGAGTTACCTTCCTTGCGTACAGATGGGGGTAATGATGTGAAATAGCATTAATAGTTTCAAAGCAATATCTCAAAGGGTTAAGACAATAAGTGGATTTTACCCATATTCAATGTATTTTCTAAGTCAAAAAGGGGCATAATTCTGTCAAAAACCTTGGCAGAGTTATGTCCTCTTGTCTGTTGATGAAGGTCGTGATGGTAAACAAGTATGGTTAGTTTCAAAGCAATACCTCCAATGGTTTTGAAATAAAGTGAGGTGGTACGAAAAACTTAACCAAGCTCAATACACTTTCTAAGTAAAAAAAGGGCCATAATTCTGTCAAAAACATTGACAGAGTTATGTACTCTTGTCTGTAGATGGAGGTTATGATGGTAAACAAGTATGGTAAGTTTCAAAGCCATACCTCTAATACTTTTGAAATAAAGTGGGGTGGTACGAAAAACTTAACCAAGGTGTGACGCCAACGCCGACGCCGACGCAGACGCCGACGCCGACGCCGGGGCGAGTAGGATAGCTCCCCTTTTCATAGAAAAGTCGAGCTAAAAATGAAATTATGCCTCGTAACTAATATTATGCTTCACAGATGCTTGAAGCGGTTCCAGCAGCTAAAGTTAGTCGTGCTTGTACTACCGTTCCGTGCTTCTGTACCATTCCGTACTTGTACATGTGTACTACCGTTCCGTGCTTCTATACCATTCCGTTTTTGTTAATCCTAAAGCACCGGAATAATTTTCCAAATTTCTCATAACACATAGACCGAAATGACCTTAGACATACAAAATATACAATAGGATTTGCCATATTGTTAATAACGAAAGTCCTAAGAAATATGGTATATGTTACAACACCAGCGGGTGACAAGTGTTTGAGACTGTGTGGTCGTATAGAGTTCATCAACATTAGCACAAGATGAGGCAGAAATGATAGAATAAACACGACTGTCACAATAAACAACATTTTTGTTATTTCTTTGGTATGCAAATTTTGAGCCTGTTGAATATGGTCTTTTGCCTGAGTGGACAGCAAGTTTCTTTGGGATTTGCTAAGACTTTCCTGAGAAGATTTTACATCACATTTTGCAGCAACTGATATCTTAACACAAGGAGCTTGTTTTACTGAACCAATTTCATGTTCCTGTCCGCGTCCCAACTCAAGTTTGGTGAGTTCAAATGTGTTGGTTTTATTCTCCGTTTTATTCATATCATCTAATAGCACATCATTAGTTGAGACAACTGCTCTCTTGGCATCAGTGAGTTGTGAACCTGTAAAAACGATTAGGCGTTCAATTATGTAAATATGCATTTGTATCCGCTTTCAAAAATTCCGATTACAGAGTAAGCATTCAGGAAATTCTGGTAACTCAGAAAAAATTGCTTTAAAAAACCCCCAAGCATATCGAGATGCTTTAAAACTATTTATTTTTAGAGGAACTTGACTTTTATGCCGTTCTTTTCATATTGGCATATGTAATAGATATTACCAATTGCGTGTAAATGTTATCTAAATACTTATATATAGATCTTTCAAATGTCAATGAAGGAATAGTACGATTACATGTAGTACGGTGTACAGAGTTCAGGACTGACGGTGAACTATGTTAGATTGTAGGTTGAAAAGAAAGCGAATTAATCGTTTCAGTCAAAGGACTTTTGCAGAAAAGATTGGAAGAAATAAAGGGTCACTGCTTCTGGGATTTAAATTTTTTTCTTTAAAAAATATACATATATGTATATGGCATTTAGAAATCGGCTCATCCATTCGTCAGTCCGTCCGCCCTCCCTTCTTTGTCCGGAGCACAACACCATAAGTAAATACAGGGAATTTCTTGAAACTTTATACAGTGATACAGCATAAATAAGAGGAAGTGCAGTGTACACCAACCATAACTCTACTTTGTCTGTTTTTAATTACCTGCCTTTGTTGCATTTTCTTGTCCGGAGCTTAACTCTATAAATAATGAAGGAAATTTGTTCAAATTGCATGGACGCTACGGGGAAGTGCATAGACCAAGAACCATAACCCTATATAACCTTATTTTTGGATTATTTGCCTTTATTGAATTATTATGCCCAAGAAATGAAGAACCATGACCCTTTATAGCCTTATTTTTAGTTATCTCCCTTTATTGAATCTTCATGTCCGGACCCTAACTCTAAAAGTACTGAAGGAAATTAATTCAAATCGATTACTGGGACGTGAATTGCCCAGCTAGCATCGGGATTGCAAGGTCCAAATTCTTCCTGCAATTACTTAGTCTACCTTTCAATCAGTCTAAGTTTTCAGGTGTAGTGCATGCTCTTTAAATTACAATTTATAAGCCCAGAAATAGTTCAATCTTGTAGGCCAAAAGAAATTAATATCATGGTTCTGGTTACCTTATCGGACCTACGTTTATCCTTGCCCTAGCTCGTGTATTGGTAGTAACTTACTTAATCAGCCAGATAGATGTTCATTGTATCTTTGATAAATTATGCTTTTCAAAATTGTTTTATCTTGACCAAATTATTCTCCTTCCAATCTGTTCACCAGAAACACAATATTTTTGTTTGGCCGTATAGCTCTATTCTGTTTATATAAGATATAGTGTGAAATAAAGATATTTACCGTTACTTTTTTGTGCCTTTGGTTTAAAGGTGTGATTATTAACAAAAGTCCTGTGCCACCTTAACGTCTTCCCTATACGTAGGTAAAACACGCACATTGCGAAAAAAGATACCAAGCAGAGCACTAACTGGAACAGGAAGTACACTCTTGGGAAATATGAGGTTTTATATGCCTGGTCTATAAAACATTCCACTCCTGTGATATTTTGTACGCCAGTCTCCACACTCGCGTCCCCGAAAACAAACAGTGTCGGTACGGCAACAACACAGGCCGAGATAGCTGCCAACAGGCAGATCAGGTTCACTCTCTTGTTACTCAACTGGTGCATATCCATGAAACAGATCTTCTTGTATCTCTCATAGGAAATGGCTAAAAATATTAGAGCTGCACTAACGCTGACGAACACATGTAGAAATCGTGACCATCTACACAGCGCCTCTGACGGTGACATGTATGGGTACAGCATGCTCACAATGAGGGCTGGCTTACCCACCAAACATGCCACTAAGTCCATCCAACCTAACCATATGATGAAACTTTTATAAGTTGATGCCTTGTAATTTGTGTACATACAAAGAACCACAATATTCCCGAATACGCCTACACACATGAACAATGAAATCAGTACGATAGTTGGTACATGGAGTTGAACAAGTGTATCGTTTAACTCTTCTATTGTGACGTTACTTTTAAAACCACTTTTCCATTCTTCTGGAATATTTGAATACATTGTGATCACTTCTTTATCGTTTTAATCTCCAAAACTGTGTCAATGTAATATCCTACAACAATATGCTTTTGTTACGGTTTAAAAATATATCTTTTTCACATATTTGAGTACCGAAACATGTCCCAGCTAAAATCTTCCACTTCACGTGCATTACCGACCTATTTTCGTAAGTCCGTTCTTGACAAGTCTGTTATATTCTGAAAGTAAAATTCATTTTATTTTAGAACCAGTTAACAGAGTACAGTTGAACTCAGCTTGTATAATCAAAGGAATATATGCCATTCGTTTTACAAATCGAAATTCCGCTTCTCTAAGAATCCGTGTGAATCAGATCGTGAAAACAGATCTAAAATCGCATAGCACGTCTTAGAAATAACAAATACAATATGTAATATACATAAAACTTATATATAGTAATCCCTATAGTTGTAAGACTGAATCCTTCAAACGTAACTCCACCTGAAAAAAATGATTGAAAACAGCAAACATTCACCGTCATAGAATTCGCAGTGTAGCAGAAACAGTCGTTTGCTGGAAACTGCACGCGCTCTTGCAAGTTGCGTCTGTATCTACTGGTAATCGATACATGAGAACTGAAATACCAATGACCAAGTCATGCTTTACGGGTTATTTTAAACACATGTCATACCGTAGTATTGATCACACAAATCAATTAGCCAACCTATTTATTACACAGACAGAAGTGGTTAAAACTATATAACATGTAATCCTATATGCTATAATGCAGAACAAAAACTGATGTAATTTCAAATATGTTTACTTGTAAGTTCTTTATACCTAATAACCAATTAACGTACTTGAAACTGTCTACACAAACCGACAAAACATTGAAATCAAGAACTTATTCTAAGATGGATGGTTTATCCTTAAACAATAGAAAGATCCGAGAGGAAACTAAATGGTATACATGTACAACATGCATGACACACATGTACAATAAAACAACACATAAACGTAAGCCGGTTAGTAAGGCTATGCTAATTCAATCAGTACCTGGTATCTCCGCTCTAATTGTATCCACCATGTCCACAGTTTCGTAAATTATTCCTTTTGTTTAAACTTGACACTGTTCCAGTTAAAAAACGTGAATCAATTGAATTATGTTATCTCTTTACATGGTAGAGGAGTGTCTATTTAACGTCAAATTGTAAAGAAAAAACATGGGAAAAACCTAAAAATAATACAATGTTTACACTGACAAAATTTACATAAAGGAGGTCCGTACATCCGACTAAACACCTATTTTTTGACAATAAATGGTACATATTTACATTTCATTAGTTTTACTGTAGTTTCAATTTCATTTTATAAAGCAATAAATGTAATAGATTGATTAAAATAATATTCAGAAATGACAGTTTATCAGTATGACATGTGTTTTACTGTACGGTTGGTTGCGCGATTCCCCACACATATCTAGCAGTGCATATGTTCTCTGTAACATAACGTGCATCTTATCTGATGCCCACTTTGTTTGTGAAACTGACTCACGTAGTAAAAGAAAGCTTTTAGTGATTATATGAAAACTTTGAGGTAAATTACGTGCACTGCCATAATTGAAGAGGGAAGGTCATGCTAGTTCTACTTACAGACAACCGTCATCCAAATCAAGTGTTCTGATGTAAATCACTAATGAGTATTTTTCTTTTTCCTTGCGGTTTATTTGAATCTTTTGTAACCAGAGTGTTATTTTGTGAAGTTCTAGTCAGTTGTAGTGCTTTTTCATAAATAATGTAAAAATAATGTGCAGCTGTTTACTGACCAGTCATGTTATTTTATATTTCCTAAACATTGTTGCTCTGCCAATCATTTCAAATGTGTGTAAGTGATTTCAATGATGTTTAAATAGGTTAAAAACTTAATACAAACTTTGTAGAATTGCAACAAAATACTTAAAACTCTAAAGAAGAGACAACCTCATGTTAAAACAGCCTATATTTAATCCAAAATAGTGATAGTGTAAACCTTTGTAACCAAATACTAGTAGTCCAAAAAGTGAAATCCATGTTCTTTGAATAATTTTCCAGTACGGTTAGAAGAAGCAACCACTTTGAACAACACCCTACAACTGCATTGTTAACAACGTTTCAATATCCTACTGTGAAAATAGACCCCAAGTAATACATTCACCGGAAATATAATAGAGATGTAAGTGTTACACTAATTAAGGGTCTGACACGCAGTTTATGAAGGAAACGATAAAAACCGTAATTCAGTGCCGTAATACACAGCCATATGTCATGTAAAGGAAATCATTTGTTATTTAATTGTTATCTTCCAATCAGAAGAAATTAGCGTGCACATGTTATTAACACTGAAATACTAATGAAATGTGATATCGAAATATGTCAGCTTGCGAAAACGCGCTATTTTAAGAAATCAAGTTTAATTCATTAAATAGTTAGGTAAAATTAATGTCGAAACCGTTTCGTCATTTCACGGAAGTATATCACTGTAATACTATTAGTTTCTTTCATGAGCACGAGGTTCAGATCGAAATATCCGTCACTGGGGGTAAATGTTTTGGCGGGAACGAGGCTCTGCCGAGCAGTTACCCGAAGTGACGGATATTTCCATCTGAACCAAGTATCTCATGGTAGAAACTTTTTCTTGCATACCGTTTTACACTTTGAAATAGGTATTTAAAAACAAACTTTTCGTCACAAGTAATTCACGTAAGTCGTCTTACATTCTCTAGAAGTAAGACTTGTATGTTACAAACAAAGAGCTCTAGAAGCCTGATATGACTTGTAAGACTTGAATGTTACAATCACAAGAGCTCTAGAAGCATAATATGACTCGTAAAACTTGTATGTTACAAACAAAGAGTTCTAGAAGTCTGATGTGATATGTAAGACGTGTATGTTACAAAGAAAGAGCTCTAGAAGCCGGATATGACATGTTAGACTTGTATGTTACAAACAAAGAGCTGTAGAAGGCTGATATGATAGAAGACATGTATGTTACAAACACAAGAGCTTTAGAAGCCTGATATGATATATAAGACATGTTTGTTACAAACAAAGAGTTCTAGAAGCCTGATATGATATGTAAGACGTGTATGTTACAAACGAAGAGCTTTAGAAGCCTTATATGACTTGTATGTTACAAACAAAGAGCTCTAGAAGCCTGATATGATATGTAAGACTTGTTTGTTACAAACAAAAGAACTCTAGAAGCCTGATATGATATATAAGACGTGTATATTACAAAGAAAGAGCTGTAGAAGCCTGCTATGATATGCAAGACATGTATGTTACAAACAAAGAAGTCTAGAAGCCTGATATGATATGTAAGACTTGTTTGTTACAAACATAAGAGCTTTAGAAGCCTGATATGACATGTTAGACTTGTATGTTACAACACAAGAGCTTTAGAAGCCTGATATGACATGTTAGACTTGTATGTTACAAACACAAGAGCTTTAGAAGCCTGATATGACATGTTAGACTTGTATGTTACAAACACAAGAGCTTTAGAAGCCTGATATGACATGTTAGACTTGTATGTTACAAACACAAGAGCTTTAGAAGCCTGATATGACATGTTAGACTTGTATGTTACAAACACAAGAGCTGTAGAAGCCTGATATTACATGACGGCTCTAGTAGATAATACCGTTCCTAATTTTCTCATTGCAGATAAATTTACGTTCATTCTTTTACAAAATAAAATCGATCTCCCGTATATTATGAAGTAGTCCGTGATCAAATATTATAAATGTACACATACATACCTGAAATATAAGTCCAAGTACGACCAACTCCGGAAAAAAAATTGAAACCCAGATGTGAATTAAGATTCCTTACCGCTTATCGCACTAAAAGTTATCTGTGTAAGCAACCTCAGTGAAACATTAACCCCTGTATATATTCTCTACAGGATTCACACTATCAATAATATAGATCGCACTTCTCTGCTTTTAAAACTCCTAGCTATTACGTAGAGACTTTAACAAAATAAAGTGAAGAGATAGTTTGTTTTTGTCAAAAGTACTGGCTGTTCAAACGAAGTGACGGAAATACACAATTACAAATACGGAATCTATATAGCGAGTACATTAACTTGTGGTATTCCGTAATTACTTGATAGACTGTAGAGTGCATTCATTTACATACAGAATTTAGAGATGAAATCAGCAAAATGTTGCACTGACTCAACCGTTTAAGAATTATTGAAACGTACTTTCATCATGCTACATAGAGAATATTAGGCTACTGTCTTTTGATAACATGTGATATCAGGTGAGGTAGATGCGGTCGGAAAAGGCGAGGCTCTGCCGAGCCTTTTCCGACCGTATCTGCCGAACCTGATATCACATGTTGTCAAAAGGCAGTTGACTAATATTCTATTTATCATGCAAATCTTCATATTGTATATTTTTGACACTTTTAGGGGCCTAAAATAGAATAAATACGGTATTTATAAAAGAAAATGATTTCAAATTACTACATGTGCCTCGAAAAATAGTTCTACATTTCAAAGGACAAAAAATATAAAAACGACATAAATATAGTTTTATCATTACCTTCATGAGACTATTTATAAATGTTTTTCTGTTCTAATGTAATGATATTGTTTTGCAAACAACATATTTGCAAAGACACACGCAAGAATTTCCAAGTAAAACACTGACATTTCAAAAATGGCGGCGTGGGCTCAACACCACTGGGGTATTCTAATTGTAAACAAACGAGGAACTTAAGAGTTGATGAGTGAAAAGTGAGCGGTTTAAAGACAGTTTTCAACTTTTGATAGGTAGCTGATAGGTTTCAGGCCATTTCAACCACGCATTAAGAACTTACTGTAAAAATTGGATAGTGATAAAAAAAATGAAAATCAACTTTTTCTCAAATTTTGCCTCAAAATTGCTGTAGATGGATAGCAAATGATCTAACTAAGAAAATGAATACCAACAACGCTATGTTTATTTCAAAAATAAAAATTCTACAGGAGATTTTCAATTTTTATGGTGCCTTGCTGTTCGTTTTAAATCATTCAATTTATCTATTTGGGCTGTATTTTTATGCAATAACTACATCATTAACAATGATTTGTAAACAAAAATACAAAAATGATAGGATAAATGAAATGTTTTGATTACTTTTTCTCTGTGATTGCACTTGAGGAGTCTTGCTTGTTGAAATGGATGTAGTCCGGCATGTGGACGTGGTTACAAAGTGTTATCACGTCAGTGACGTGATATCATTTTAAAATATCGGACGGGTGTTATCGGTCAGATTTAATGCTAGTTGCATGATAAAAATGGAGAAATTTTTCGGCGCAACCTCTTTCCCGAAAGCAGGTAACCTTTCAACAGTCAAATCAAATGACAAGTAAAATGTATTGAACAATTTAATATGTAAGGTATCTTTTAATTGGATAGGGTCAGTGAAATATTCCTTCACTATATAAAGTCTGGTGGTGCATATAATGATTTAGGGTCACAACATGTAAAAGGTCAAAGTCAGAGGGACCTGTTCATACCTCTAAATGCATTATGATAGACTTTGACAGGAATTATTACTGTAAAGTCTAGATACATATCTGTTCCATATACATGTACTCAAAATCGCGCCGATCATCCTTTTTGGCCTGGGGACTGAAAGTCCCCAAGGCCTAAGTTAGTATACCACATTTCAAACCCTGCAAGAATTTTAGCCGTGCTATGTGCGAATAACAACTGTAAACATGCGCTATGCGAAAGTAGTGCAAGACAGACCAGATCAATCTTCTGTTTGAATGCCGCATATGATAAGAACATGTTACAAATAAAAATAGTACATAAAACTTCAAACGACTGCAGGAAGGTATATAGCTTACGGGCTGCATTACACATTTTTTTCTGTTTTAGAAATTAATGCGCTGTTAGCTGATTACGGAAGATAATCATATGCATATCACGGAAAAGTACGGATATTTACGGAAATTTACGAAAACGTACGATGCTCGATAGTTTGATTTTCAAATTTCCGATGTTATTTCATTGACAACTTTGTTATTTACGAACGATTACATATATATTTACCTAAAAATGAATGTCTCAAAAAAAGATATAATTTACGTACATTCCCGAGAAGGAACTAACGTGATCAAATTCACCCGCCATTTATCGAGGACGCTGCATGTCGAGGCCCAGTGAACGGTTTCACTGATTACAACTACAAGGTAACCCAGACTCATTTTTGGTTTTCTCTGTTATACACATTGTACAGTACTGTATTTATATTTCATTGCTGGTATTGCTTTGTTTATTTCTGTTTCAAGGTCTTGTCATTGGTACACAATAATTTTCGATCCACATCATCAGATCATATCGCTTGAAGTTGTACAAAGCGCAGATCGAATTATTTGTACTGGCTTAAACATTTTATAATGTTGACTATGTGATTATTTTTCATTTAACGTACATTTCATAATAAAACAAACTTCCCTGTCACCCATATATTTGTGAATCATTCATTCTGTGTCATATATTGAATTTCGTCCTCTGCACATTTCGACCCGCGCTTTAGGTAAGATTCAACGCAGAACACGTAGGTGAAAAGTTGTTTTTCGGGGAGTTAACCTATAGCCCCCAGGCCTTCAGCGCTCACAGCGCTTTGATTAAAGATAGTTCTTGTTTATCTTATCGTTTGGTACAGCTGTGTATGTTTTTATTTGATGTTGTATTGCCCCGATTTCAACTGTGATGCAGTTCAACGAACCTCACTAATACCGGATTCTGAAGACAAAAAAGGGAGATAAATGTAGGAATAAATGTGTGAAAGAGAAAAAAGAGTGGATTTGGAAAAAATTTCAAATAGTGAAGTTAATACACGAAGCTTTTTGATGAAATATAAATAATTAAAAACATGTGTACGCCAGAGTTACTTCCCCTCTGAAAATAAAAAGATTACGCTGAAATTGTAGTAAAGTCACATTATCAAGAGCTGACTTGTCAGAACTTTTGACATTTTCAGTTTTTTACACTAAAATATTAATGTGGCTATACCACTTGCGTGAAATGTACACACAACGGGCAAAAGTACCTTTCTATGTGAGTTCTCTTCCCGGTATTTATTCGGCTTTCGCGTTGTAGTTTTTGCAAACATTAAATTTTTTTATGTTTTTAGAAAGTAGGGAAACGTACACGCCTTTTGAATAAATTGGTTCGTTAGAATTTAATGCCTCCGTTGCAAACGAAAACATCATGTATGTATTATTTTTATAGATTAATCATGAATGTTTGAATACTGACCGAAATATCAGAACTGGAAGATAATTTTAAAGTATGGAAACGTACTCACCTATCATATACACCATTTTATCTCTGGATTTTGAGTTTGAATGATGGTAGTTTCCACTTTACGTTTCGCCATATTCAAGTAACAACGTGATTCCATGACTTTCAAGCTTTGCAGACTCACACACATGTAGGCTTTGCAGACTTGCACACTGTTCGAAATCTATATCACTCGGTATCCTCTTGAAAATTCCCCACTATGTGGCTATACCATTTGACTTTTTGGGAAACGTACACACTTTCGAAACGTACATGGATAACTCCGAGCCTTAGACTTAGCGACAAGGTGATATATATTGCAAACATGTACTCCCAAAACGATAAATCGCAGCAACTTTCTTGTCACAGGTGACTTTAACAGCCACTCTCAGAGTTTTGCAGATTTGACCAGAAAGACAAATATGGAGAAGAGGATGAAGCCTGGCAAGATGAACAAAACCTGGTGCTGATCAATGACCCTGGTGATCAATCAACATTCTACTCTAGACGTTAGCACATCGCTTTACGCACGACCTTGGTTCTGCATAGAAGACGCACACAGTCATGTCACAAGGGAAGTATGTGAAAAACTTAGAGACAGTGACCGCCGCCCTTTTTACCCACAATGCAATACAAAACCAGACAAGGGTCTAAGCAGCTCCCCTCGACGGAATTACAAGAAAACCAATGGAGTTCATACAAAGAACTTACTGTTGACCTCTGCAGAAATATACGTGTAGATGGCACAGACATCAATCAACTTACCAAATATTTCAATGAGGCTATTCTAAAAGCTGCATATAATTATATGAGTGTATTTCTCGAGGGTCTAGGAGAGACTACACGCTATAAAGGAATTATGATTTGGAAGATATTCAGGATCAGTTATCACCAGTCAGACGGGGGTTAAAACACACTCCACACAACAAAACAACATAAAGCTTCAGCAAACAAGTGCAAAGTTCCAAATAGCCAAATGCCATGCCAAACAGAGAAGCTGGAGAGAAAAAACTGCATAATACCGGTATTAAGACGTTACAAAGATTTGGTAGTGGCAAACTTGTGACAGTTTTTTTAAATTATGAGGGAGGAAGCAACAGGGTGCAAAAATACCCTGGCTGATCTTACAACCTCATAGTAATTTTGTTTATGAATAAGCCGCTTATGAGGAACCTTGTCAAAAGCCTTTGCAAAATCCATGATGATGACTGTCCTTTAGGGCCCTATTCATGTTTGATAGAAGGTCATACATAAAGTGAACAGGCTGTGTTTCACATGACTACGGAATAATTGCTGACTACCGGTATGTCACCATATCTTGCAACATAGTAAGGGACACCGGCCTATAATTGTAGGGGTCATATTTTTTACTTTTCTCGAAAATTGGTGCATCATTTGCAAAGCGCCAATCATCAGGTACATATCTCTCGAGAATTGACCTGTTAAAATTGTGGAAAGGATGGGACTTAGTTCTTCCTTCATTTATGAAGTAATCTTGCACTGATATTGTCTGGGGCAGCAGCTTTGTCGACATTTAAGTTGGCTAACACTTTCTCCACACCATTCGGTTCTACATGGATCTTGCTTATATCTGGGAAGGAACCCGAGCCTTTAGAAGGTAGGGAGTCATCAGTTTCGGCAGTGAAAACGGACTGAAACTGATTACCGGTATTTAGAATGTTACTTTCGGCCTTGTTGTCTGGGTGAAGAATGACATTGCATTGGTGATTCTTTTTTGTGACTTTTGATGAATGACCAAAATTTCTTACTAGTTGTTCTCGATGAATTGAATGACAAGTCACTACCTTCTTTTGTCTTGTCAGAGAATAACCCAGAGACATACTTCCAATAAGCATCTCTTATAGACCTTTGGAAGACGGCTCGAAATTACTTATACATGTATCTTATATCGGGATGTTTCGGACTGATGTGCCTTGTGGTAAAACTTCTCATCTCTTGGTCGTATTATGAAACCAGAGGTGACCATATTTAGATTTTGACATCTTTGAGGGAATATATATCATTCTACAGTTCGTTCACATACATTATCTGTGTGTGAATGAACATTTTGACCAAATGCCCTCATCATGGTCGAGAGGTCCGTCCATATCTGTTCTGTTATATAAAAAGATTTTCCTTGGGGCTGACTAACCATTCTAACCTTGATGTCATACTCTGCAAGTAAGATATCATGGTCAGATTAGCCAATAGGTGGAAGACCTTTGTTCCTATTAACAGGGGATGGATTGTTAGTAAACAAAAGATATTAAGTTTTATCTAGTCTTGTTGGGATGTTGATAACATGGAACAGACCGTGTCCTTGTATTATATCGATGAGATGACGCTGTGTGTTGACCTTGGGTACCCCTGGAGGAACATACATAATACTCCAATCAATATTCTCACAGTTGAAACCACCACCGACTAATATTGTAAAATTTGTATAGGATATACAAATATATGATCTGATGGACGAACTCGTTAAAGTGCGACTACCCAAAATCTCACCGACTGCTGAAATGAACTTTATTTTGTAGAATCATCCTAGTCCCACATAAAAATAACAAAATTTATACATGTGATTCAATACTTTATGCCAGTAATTTGTAGCTGAATGACACCACCCCCATTTTGGTAGCACTCCACACTTATTTCAGCCCTCGGCTTTGTTCGAGCGACACCAACAAAGTAGGCCTATCACATATGAACAACCTGTGAACCTGAAAATAGAATAAGTGTTTCACTGTGAACACATTGCCAGTGTGAACGTATTAATACAATTCGGTAGTCTGAACTGCCTTTCTTTCCTGAAAATTTTAGTTCCTATTTATACCGTCGGAGGCCAGAATTCACTGCAGTCTGAGACCATTCTAGCCCTATTTTCCGAACCTGTACAAAATTACCTGCAAATATTTCACACTAGGTGACACTGTTTCTGGCTTGCAGACTATCTAGATAAGTAAACAAACACATTGAACAAGGTGCTTAAGCACGAAAATATTTTGCTGGCAGTAAAAGTATGTACCCCCCTGTAAAAAACTTGATTTTCTAAGCTGTAGAGCTGATTTTCACTTGTTTACAAAATGTCACCATCTGCGCATGTCATCTCTGCACTGGCTTTCCAGACCCATGTTTTCGCATTTGCAAACATGCAAAATAAAACTCAAACAACAAAATCTGGCACTTAAAATTGATTTAAAGTTCACAGGGCTGTTTAATTTCCTTATATCTCTAAACTTTATAAAATTACCCCTGACCAACTCGAATTTGTGGCTAAAAAGTTTGGAGTGCCACCTTTGGTGGCAGTTTTAGTTGTCAGCGACCAAATATGTCAGTATTTTCAAATACCAACTATTTTGATTATAATTTATATCCAGATTTTTCTCTTCATATTTCATTTATGATCTATCAACCAGCGATTAATTCAAAATATTTTTTCTTGTATGCATCCACTTACTTTCAGCCAATCAGCAATCAAACACATAGTGTAGGTCTGCATGTTCCCTGCTTCCGGTTTTCACAGATTTAGGCTTCTCATACTTCAATGGGGAAAACAATAGGAGTGTCTGACCTGTAGCATACATTTTGTATTTCTTATGCACCGGTTCATACCGGAAGTTTCGCAATCCGTAATTTCAACATGCATCGCAAGTTGGTTTCCGTTTAAATCGGAAATATAACGGATTTGTAAGTCGATTGAATGGCTGAAAAGCGAGAAAGAAGTGCGGAGATGGACAAAGTTGGTGACGCTGCAGACAAACACGCAAGGCTAGAACAGGATCCACAATCTGATCAGACTGAAGACAGTGGAGCAGGCCTACCGGCAGGGTCAATATGCAACACAGGAGGCGAGGGAGATCGCGTTGGGTACCAGGAAAATGCTGGGGACAAATATGAATGTAACTATTTACTACAGAGGTTGCCATTTGTGTTACTGAACATGAACAGTCGCATAAAGTTTTTACAGAAGAACTTTTGTAATAGCTGAAAATAAGTTGAAATATATTGGAAGGGTTAATAACTAAATAAAGAAGGAAAAAGGCAGGTGGTGCATTAGAAGTTTCGTTTAGTTTAAATATTATACATGCTTGATAGTGGGTCTTGGGTGTTTCTTAGATATGGTGTTAAATTCTGTCAAACTTCATGGGACTGTGATACTAAACAGGCTGATGAAATCATATATG
>JAFMSR010000483.1:0-49911 GCA_022818135.1 Saxidomus purpurata
CATACTATCACATCCTTACTAAGAATTAAGTGCACATACCTGATATCATGGCCTTGCCCAGATTTTTGTATCTGACAACATTCTTATATGTGGTTTTTAAATGGTTGCATTAACTTAAAAACAAGAGGGCCATCATGGCCCTATATTGCTCACCTGACTACCATTGGCTATAATACAAGAGGTCATGATTCTAACATAATTCATAGAGGTCTACTACACAATGCTTAGTAACCT
The DNA here is from genome assembly GCA_022818135.1 of Saxidomus purpurata. Classification (NCBI taxonomy): domain Eukaryota; kingdom Metazoa; phylum Mollusca; class Bivalvia; order Venerida; family Veneridae; genus Saxidomus; species Saxidomus purpurata. Next base: position 235 of record JAFMSR010000483.1, read on the forward strand.
TCCAAATATCTATTCTCTGCCTGTCGGCCTTGTGTTTTATTTTAAGTTTTCCCTATATAAGCCTATGTGAAATCAAGTGCTCCCCCCCCCTCTCCCGGGAAGGGTTAATTTTGACCAGGGATCATGCTTTGAACAATCTTGGTAGAGGTCCACTAGGCAATTCTACATGCCATATATCTAATCTCAAGGCCTTGTGGTTTCAGAGAAGAAGATTTTTAAATTTCTCCTAAATAAGCCTATGTAAAACCAAGTGAACCTCCAGGCGGGGTCAATTTTGACCTGGGGGTCATAATTTGAACAATCTTGGTAGAAGTCCACTAGACAATGCTACATGCCAAATATCTTAGCATCTTAGCTCTAGGCCTTGTGGTTTCAGAGAAATTTTTTTAAGTTTTTCCTATTCATTGCCATAGCAACCAGAGTTCTGAATTGAATGGAATTTTTTGAACAACTTTGATAGAGCTTCATGCAAGGAGCATCCCTGCAAAGTTTCATCAACATTTGCCCAGTGGTTTCAGAGGAGATGTCGCTTGAAGGAAATGGTGGACAGACGGACGGACGGACGGACATACGACAGACCCCAGCGGGTGATTGATCCTAATAGCTCACTCTGGCACTTGGTGCCAGGTGAGCTAAAAATGTACATGTAAGCAAAATCATGGACAGAATTTCAGCCATGGTAGCAAAGAAGTTTTACACAGATTTGTAACCTTTAACACAGGTTTTGTACATAGCAACAAAACCTTAAAATAATGTGTTACATAGCAACATGGCCTTACACAAAATTTAGAAAACAGGAAAAAAATCTGTCAGAATGTTTAACATAGCAAACCATTTAAACTAGATCTTTGCACTCAAGCATATCTCTACACACTATTCTGCATATGTTTATTAAGACAACCTTGTGCATGATTTTGAACAAACAAACACAATTTTGCACAGAATATCATACATGTCAGTACAATCTCACATGCAGGGCATTGCACAAAACATTTTCATTATAATACAATCTATCATACATGCAAAACTTCGTACACGTCAGCATAACCTTCCACATAATTCTGTGTATGTCGGCATAACCTTGTACATATTTTATAAATGACAACAAATCCTTAAACAGACATTTTCTATATGGCAACACAACATTACACAAAACTGCTTACACTGCAATATTGCCTTGTACAGAATATTTGTATATTAAAGCATACAGAAAATGACACACCACTTAATCAGAAATTTGTACTTATCAGTAAAATCTTACACAATTTCATGTCAGTACAACCTTACACAGAATCTAGTACATATCTGTTCAACTATGCACAGAACTTTGTATAGTTAAGCATACCCTTGCACATATTTTAAACAAGGCATGGCAACAAATTTCTGTACCTAGAAGCACTATTTTGCACAGAATTTTGTACATAGAAACATAACTTTGTACAGAACTTTGTACATGGAAGCACAGCTTTGTACAGAATTGTGTACATAAAATCACAACTTTGTATACAATCTGTATATAAAAGTACAGTTTTGTACAAAATTTTGTATAGGAAAGCACACTTTTAACAAGAAGTAAGTACATGAAAGCACACATTTGTACAGAATTTTGTACAGCCTTGCACAAGGTTTTGATCAGCAGCTACATTCAAGACCTTCAATGACAACATTTACCACATGTTCATCCACATATATATGAAAGACATACATTTTCTACGTTTTGTAAAATCTACATAACTTTGATGTCAGATAGAAAAAACTTAACAAAATTTGTAACAAATAACTACCAGTACATATATCTATATACAGACAAAAAAAGAAATGAAAATACCTGTTTGTTATTGCACACAGTTGGAATACCAAATAAACAAAAAATCATGTGTCTAATAAACTCAGGATAAAAGGGATATATTCAGCTCATCTATATAACATTTCAACAATTTTTATACTGGTTTTGACAATGATGTTTGCAAAAATTTCTAGCAAAGATCTGATCGTCTGGTTCAACCAGAACATGGATATGACACTGTATCTTCACACTTAAGTACATCGTAGATGTAGGGGATATGAGGTACAAAACATAGATATATAGACCTATCACAATTACTGCTAAAATCAAACAGTCTGGCAGTAAGCCCGCCCCCATCTCCCCTCTTCCATCAAATTTTGTGCAGCCCCCTAAACTACCATGACACAAAGATCCAGAGTGGACTACCAGGTTATTTCACTGATGCTTTTTACAGCAAGCTGTCTGACACTGTCTTAAGCTGATATTCCTGCATGTGAAAAACTGATGCAATACAAACTAAGGTAAGTGCATATATAGTGCATGTTACTGAATGATGTGTTATACTGCTACTATATAACAAAAATAATTCAAAAAGTTGAAATTTATCTATGAAATTGTTGTAAAACTCCAAGTAAAACTAGTGAATCATTAAATATGTGGTTAAGACCACAATACAATCTTTAGATGAGAGAACATTTTGAAAAAAAAGCAATTTTAAAACCCACAATGATACATAGTTGTAAAATAAAAGTACGAGGAAATTTGATATAGATAGTTTATTATTGCACAAAATAGTATGCTGATAACACAAGTACATTCAACGTCATAATGTACTGTTACAACACTCAGGGTATGTATCTATGTGTTTGATTCATCATTATATACAGTCCAAAGAAAACACTGCAAAAATCAAGCCAATTTTGGAATGAGTTAGGCCACAATTTACCTGCAAATACATTGGTCATTCAATCTGGTGAATGTAATTCTCAAGATACATGAACAAGAGGGCCAAGATGGCCCTATATAACTCAAATGAGTTTCATACTTGTCCACTCTCGCCCAAAATCAAACTTGATCGAGACATTAGGGTCATACACACGCTGTGTAAATATCATCAGGATTATTGTAGAAATGAAAAAATGCAAGTGAAAACAAGGTGAAATAAAAAATAATAATTTTTGCACTTCAAGGGCCCATAACTCTAATCATACTAACCTGACCTAGCCCATAAATGAACTTGACAGAGATTATGTGGCCTTATACATTATGTTCGAGTGAGGCAGAGAGTGCTTTAAAAATGTGGATGTTACACCACAAACCATGATGGACGAAGGACATCCAATAATTCTTAAAGCTCACCATGAGCTAAAAAGGGATTTGAACCTTTGCAATAGTTTGCTGTTGATCAATATGAAAATAAATCTCCTGATGCTTGATTCTGATCTGTAACCACATGCCTACCAAGTTAACCACCTGCCTACCCTTACTTCTCAGATAACCACATGCCTACCCATACTTCTCAGATAACCACATGCCTACCCATACTTCTCAGATAACCACCTGCCTACCCATACTTCTCAGATAACCACCTGCCTACCCATACTTCTCAGATAAACACCTGCGTACCCATACTTCTCAGATAACCACCTGCCTACCCATACTTCTCACCACCTGCCTACTCATACTGCTCAGATAACCAGCTGGACCTGAACAAACTAATACAAACTGATACAAGCATTGCAACTGGACCTGCACAAACTGATACAAGCTGATACAAGCATTGCAGTTCAACCTGTGCAAACTGAAACAAGCATTGTAGCTTGACTTCTACAAACTGATATTGCCACCTGTACAAACTGATACAAGCACTGCAGCTGGACCTGTACAAGCTGATATAGCCATTGCAGCTGGACCTGTAAAAACTAATACAAGCTGATATAGCCATTGCAGCTGGACCTGTACAAACTGTTTCAAGTTGATAAAAACATTGCAGCTGGACCTGTACAAACTGATTAAAGCTGATACAAACATTGCAGCTGGACCTGTACAAACGGAATATTATAACAGTCGGTTGATCTGTGGGGTCGTATCTTTTTAGTTGGCTGTATAGTTCTGGATCACATGAGAGACTCCACTCGTGTAATCCTGAACTACGCATCCAATGAGAAAGATGCACCGGCAGATCAACCAACTGTTATAGTATTCCTTTATTATATACCTTTACTGGATGTTATATAAGATTTTATATGAATTTTAATGTGTGCCATAAACTACATGTCAACATAATGTGCTTTTGTATGGCATCCATGATGTCACTTTAGTCTTCCGGGCATAAACAAACAAGAGCAATAAAAAGTAAATGCAAAATGCATAACATCTATCTGGTTCAATTAATATGAAAAATGTATTGTATTCATTTGTCTTCAAATGTGACATAAAAAGTAATGTGACGACAATAATATACCCTAATTTCATCTGATACCGAAAATTTGATATGGGGTGTTGTATTTTACTGCCCAAAAACTACATAAAAATTCAGATAAACATTAATAGGTATATAACAAATGCTGATATAACCATTCCAGTTAGACTTGTGCAAACTAATACAAGCTCAGTCAATCATTGTATCAACTATACAAGAGCTCAAACTTGAACCTGCTAAGTCAGTCATTTAATCTGCTACACAATAGCTCTTCAATCATTGTATCAACTATACAACAGCTCAAACTTGAACCTGCTAAGTCAGTCATTTAATCTGCTACACAATAGCTCTTCAATCATTGTATCAACTATACAACAGCTCAAACTTGAACCTGCTAAGTCAGTCATTTAATCTGCTACACAATAGCTCTTCAATCATTGTATCAACTATACAACAGCTCAAACTTGAACCTGCTAAGTCAGTCATTTAATCTGCTACACAATAGCTCTTCAATCATTGTATCAACTATACAAGAGCTCAAACTTGAACCTGCTAAGTCAGTCATTTAATCTGCTACACAATAGCTCTTCAATCATTGTATCAACTATACAATAGCTCAAACTTGAACCTGCTCATGTAATGCAATACCGGGAGCTTATTGTGCAAGAAGGCCAAACTGTTTCACAACAGGTAATATCATTGGTATACATCTTGAGCAACATTTATATGCTTAACTTAACAGAAAAATCATACGTTAGCCTGACTGATACTAGCCAAAACTTTAGATCAGTTGTTAGACAAACTTCAATGATCTGCAACATTTGCTGACATCCTAGAACAAGAGGGCCATGTTGGCCCTAAGTTGCTTATCAGAGCAAGTTGTTTTTTCATTCAGTCAGTAGCTGGAATGAATGTCACCAAGACTGAGTACTGTTGTACTCTATAGCATTGTGTAATATTGCAGTGAATCCAGTTTGTTTGTAATTGTGCTTATTGGGTCCACCATCCTCGTTCGAGGCATATTCCGTCCGACCCGTTAGTGAATCCACCTAAAGGATTTTCTATTTATAGTAACAGCAGCCCCTGTGTGCACTGGACAAGAACCATTTCTTGTTTTATGAAAAGGGGCAATGTAAGGAAGCTACAGAATAATTATGCTGACATTTCATCCATTGGTTCATGAGAAGACGCCATTAAAAGTTTTTTATTTTTAGTTACAGTGGCCAGGGGTCAATGCAAGGATGCTACAGAGCAAGTTTAAATGTCCAATTTGTAGTTTCTGAGAAGAACTTTGATAACAAGAGGGCCATCATAATGTCTCACCTGAGTACCAGCGCACTAACCAAAAAAGTCAACTGTTGCTAAAGGGAGTCAGTAGTTGCTAAGGAAGTCACTGGTTGCTAGGGAAAGTCACTAGTTGCTAAAAAAGTCACTTGTTTCAAGATAAAGTCCATGGTTGCTAGGGGAAGTCACTGGTTGCTATAGGAAATTGCTGGGAGTGAGGTTTCTCTTGAAACTCTTAATTTAGATGAAAGACCCCCCCCCCCATGATGGACATGGCCAAATTTGACCCAAGGGGCATGATTTGAACAAACATGGTAGAGGGCCACTAGAAAATGTTACATACCAAATATCTAAGCTCTTGGGCTTGTATCGATTTGGAAAAGAAGGTTATTAAAAAAATTTCCTATACCAAGAGACTGGTTTAATTTTGACCCCATGGGCATGACTTGCACAAACTTAGACACTGTTACACACTAAATATCTAAGCTCTAGACCTTATTGTTTCGGAAAAGAATAATTTTTCCTATAAGATATTTGCCTTTGTAAAATAGGTGATCCCCTGGGCAGGGTCAATATTGACCCCAGTGGCACTTTTGAGCAAACTTGGTAGACGTCCACTAGATATTGCTGTATACTAAATATCTTAGCTCTTAGCCTTGTGGTTTTAGAGAAGATTTTAAAAGAAATTCCAACAGAAACCTATGTAAAATCAAGAGAACCCACAGGAAGGGTCAATTTTGACCCAAAGGTCATAATTTGACCACTTTTGGTAGAAGTCCACTAGGCTATGCTACTTACTTATTATCTAAGCTCTAGGCCTTGTGGTTTCAGAGAAGAAGATTTTTAAAGTTTTTCCTATTTGTTGCCATAGCAACCAGAGTTCAGGGTTAAATGGAATTCTTTGAACACTGTTGGAAGAGCTTCATGTAAGGAATATCCCTGCCAAGTTTTATCAACACTTGCCAAGTGGTCTGGGAGGAGATGTCTTTTGAAGCAAAATATTGACGGACGACTGATGGACCACCCATACTAACAGCTCATCCAGAGCCTTCAGCTGAGATGAACCAAAAAGGCAGCTGTGGTAAAACTTGAACCAGTAAATGTACATTAATGATTCCTTGTATATGAAGGGAAGTTAGAAGGTGACTTTTCTTGCACCAACATAAGCTACAAATAAGCCCCTATCTTCTATCATGTTTAAATTCTTCACAAAACATGAGGGCCAAGATGGCCGTATATCACTCATCTGGCTACCATTGGCTACAATATAAAGTCATCAATAGCAGGAAGGGTCAATTTTGACCTGGGGATTCTAATTTAAACAATATTCATAGAGGCCCACTATATAATATTCCAAATATCTATGCTCTGGGCCTTGTGGTGTCTAGACTAAAATATTTTTTAAGTTTTCCTTATATAAGCCTATGATGAATCAAGTGACACCAAGGCAGGGTCAGTTTTGACCTGAGAGTCATAATCATGATGTCCATCTTCATAGAGGTCCACTGGACAATACCACAGGCTATATATCTATGCTCTAGGCCTTGTGGTTTCAGAGAAGAAGATTTTTAAAGTTTTTCCTGTATAAAAACAATTGACCTCCCCCACCACCCCAATGGGGTCAATTTTGACCTTGGGTCATTATTTGAACAATCTTAGAGGTCCACTTGGCAATCATTTTTCCTTTCCTTTGTCGTAGCAACCAGATTTATGCATGGGAATAACTATGATAGGGCCTCATGCAGGGAACATTCCTGCCAAGTTTCATCAACATTGGCCTAGCGTTTTCAGAGGAGATGTTGTTTGAAGAAAATGTAAACACACGACTTAAAGGTACGACAGAGGGTGAGCAATCCTAATAGCTCACACTGGCACTTTGTGCCAGGTTAGGTAAACATGAGGGCCTAGATTGCCCTATATCACTCATTTGAGTACAAGTGCACTTACCTAGGGAAGTCAATTGTTGCTAAAGGGAGTCAGTAGCTGCTAAGGAAGTCACAGGTTGCTAGGGGAAGTCACTGGTTGCTTGGTAAGTCAGTGGTTGTTCTAGGAACTCGTTGGAAGCTAGGTTTCTTCTACAGCTGTACATAAAGACAAGGGCCCTAGCCCCTCCAAGCCGGCAAGGTCAATTTTGACCCTAGGGACATGATATAACAAACTTGGTTGAGAACCACTAGACAATGTAACATACCAAATATTTTAGCTCTAGGCTTTTGGTTTACAAAAAGTGACCCCCTGTGCAGAGTCAATTTTGACCCCCTTGGCATGATCTGAACAAACTTAAGGAAGTTCACTAGACACTATTACACACTAAATATCAAAGCTCTAGACCATGTGGTTTCGGAGAAGAATATTTTCAAAGAATTTCCTATAACAATTATGTCTTTGTAAAACAAGTGACCCCCTGGGCTAAGCTAATTCTTGAACAAACTTGGTAGAGGTCCATTTGTCAATGATTCTAGGCCTTGTGGTTTTGGAGAAGACGATTTTAAAAGATTTTCCTATAGAAATCTATATAAAATCAAGTGAACCCTCCGGCAGGGTCAATTTTAACAGAGGGGTCATGATTTGAACAATTTAGGTAGTTCATTAGGCAATGCTACATGCTAAATATCTAAGCTTTAGGCCTTGCAGTTTCAGAGAAGAAGATTTTTTAGGTTTTCCTGTGTAAGCCTTTGTGAAATCAAGTTACCCCCAAGGCAGGGTCAGTTTTGACAAAAGGGTCATATTTTGAACAATCTTGAGTGTTCTACTAGGCAATGCTACATGCTAAATATCTATGCTTCAGGCCTTGTGGTTAAAGTGAAGAAAGTTTTTTTTATTTGTAGCCATAGGAACCAGAGTTTTGCATGGTATGGAATTCTTTGCACAATTGACCTTCATGCAAAAAAAATCTGCTAAGATTCATTAACATTGGCCCAGTGGTTTCAGAGGAGATGTCTTTTGAAGCTAAATGTTGACATCTGGACGACAGACAATCAGCTATCCGCAAGTCTCACCCTGGCACAAAGGTGAGCTAAAAAGCCTTAAAAAATATGCTGGGTTGATAGAGTGGGCTGCTCATAAAAATACATGTACTAGTAGCTCCCCCTCCCCATTTTTTCAATTAAATGAAAAGAAAGAGAAGACAGCTCAGATAGTGCTGTTGCCAAAGCTATTTTATAGGCATCTTAACATTAATTTATATAAAAGAAACATACCTTTATTCCATATTCAGCTAGCTTAAACTTAAATCAGAACCGAAACAAAAGGGCCACATTTGAGATAAATACAATCATAGTCCTTGTTTACTCTAATGCAGAGAACATCATTGAACAGACAACAATGATGACCCTATTTCGCTCAAACTAGTACCATTGCTCCTAAAAACAAGGTCATGATCCATGTCGGCTGAGGACAAGAAACAAGATCATGGTCTTATATTGCTCATCTATGTACCAATGTTCTGAAGGACGAAAAAGTAGGTCAAAGGCCCTGGTCAGCCAAGGGCAATATTGAAATCTGCATGAAAAAATGTACAAATATCCAAATCTTGCTACTGTAGCTACAAAAACAATGTTTTCTAATGATCTGACCTGGTGATCTAGTTTCTGACCTCATATGACCAAGTTTCAAGCTCAACAAAGAGTTAACCAAGACAAACATTCTGATCAATATTATTGATAATTGGGTAGAAAAAATACAGTCTTTATTGTATGCACACATTTTTCTATGATCTGATCTAGTTTTTGACCCCATGTGACCCAATTTCAATCCCTGAGCTCATTAAGACAAACATTCTGAAAAGTTTCATGACAATTCCATGAAAACTGGTGTTTCTTTTACTTGAACAACCCAATTGCTGATGGAAGTGGTGGTGTAGAAGTTAGGATGTATGCCCCCCATCCCGGAGGTTGCGGGTTCAAGCCCCACTGGGGTCACGACCGTACCTCCTCATATGACATCAGACCTGGTTTTTCCAGGAAGAGGACTCGAGAGAAACTGGATAAGCTTCAAGCTTTTTTCACAATCAAGCTAAAATAAATTAGTATAAACCTTGATTAATGATGACACTGGATGAACGACACAGGACTGACAAAGGGGGATCACACTACCTCACCTTGAGCACTTTGTGCTAAGGTCAGCTAAAAATGGACTGTGTTTGAAAATCATGTATTCAAACCCTTGTGAATAATATATGTTGTGACTTATCTAGGTGTACAAGCTGACATTGAATCAAACACAATAAATGAGCAGTTTGGTACGATTGCTGAAATTAATTTTCATTTTCTGTACATGTCAGCAACTGTTTGCCACATAACAAATCTACTAACACTCTTTAATAAATTGTAACTATTGCTGACATCTGTCAGATGTGGAATGCTTTTTTGCTGTTTGAGAAAATTAAGCAAACTGCTTGTGGTAGCACCTTGTGATCTCTTACTGATTTCTTGTCATATCAAGGTTTGTTAAGTCTCTAATCTTAAAGGAATGGAATATATTAAAAAGATCCACTGTAATTATGATTTTTCACTGTAAAACATTTAATCCACTGTAGTCCTACAGATCCACTGCAAACATGTCAATTCACTGTTGTTTACATGATCCACTGTCTATCATAAGGGATTGAAGAATTGAAAAAAATCTGCTTCCTATTTATACAACATTAGCTAGGTCCGTGTGCTGTTATTGTACCCACTATCTAAAGAAGTACTTGACCCTTTTCTACTTGCTGTAAGGGTACCAGTAGAGGAATGATGACCGACAAGGGAAGAGCTAGTAAACAGCTTATACCATCCAATCACAATGTTTGACAAATCAAGTTGGTCCAACATAATCTGAGCTACTCCCATAAATACTTTACGATCCATTCTGCCATAGTCGCCCCACACTGTCAACTGAAACAGAAAAGACATGAAACTTTTACACTCTGCCAATAATCACTTTGGTTGAATCTGGATCAGACCCAACCACAAAACACATTCTTTCTACAAAGTCATTATCTAAACAAGAGTGCCAGACTGTCTCACAAATACGCCCATCTAGTCTGTGGTATATCAAATCTTAAATGCAATGGTAATCAGAATTCTTCATCAACAAAGCAATAGTACAAACAGTGGTAATTTTACAATTTATTATGTAAGAAAAGCACTACATCTCCTTAAAATCATAATCTTTGTAGAGGTCAACTGTTCAATGCTACATGCAAAATATCTCAGCTCTAGGCCTAGTGGTTCAAAAGAAGAATATTTTTGAAGATTTGCTATAGAAATCTATGTAAAGTCAAGTAACCCCCTGGGCAGGGTCAATTTTAACCTTGGGGTCATGATTTGAATAATAGTAGAAGAGGTTCACTAGGCAATGCCACATGCTAAATATTTAAGCTCTAGGCCTGTTCTTGAGAAGAAGATTTTTAAAGTTTTTTCTTTCCATTGCCATGGCAACCACAGTTCTGCATTCTGGCCATGTTTCTTCAACATTAGCCAAGTGGTTTAAGAAATGTTGTTTGAAGGAAAATGTTAACGGATGTACGACGTACGCTTGACAGTGAGCGATCCTAATAGCTCACTCTGGCACTATATGCCAGGTGAGCTAAAAATGCTATGACTTAATATAGATGTTTAAAGTAGCGTTTCATCAGCTCGAAGCGTGCACTAAAAATTTTCCTCAAAAATGACCAATCCCCCTTTTTTAGGACAAGTCTCCCTCATTACTATCAAAAATGGGAGACACTCAAAATCCCCTTGGTTGAAATCCCCTTGGTCCATAAATCGCATAGTAGTCATTATCCCCTCAATGGATTTTACATTGTAATATCAATAGTTATAATTTTGTTCAATCATTTGCTATAGTAAAGTTAAACTAGAGACAAATAACACATTTAGTAAATGTTTTTCATTCAATATAATTATGCTTTTCCACTTGCAAAATCCATTGAAGGGATTATGACTACTATGCCATTTTTGAACCAAGGGGATTTTGACCAAGGGGATTTTGAAGTACTCTCTCAAAAATGGTTCACAGGTATGGTAATAATGCTACACAGTGCTCTGCTGTTAGCAGGTATTTCTGTATAGGACTGAACAAAAGAATCTTGCACCTTGCATATGTTAGTCTCTGCCTTAAACTTAGGAACAGAACACATCATTACAATACAATAAATACCTGTAGTATTTTGCCAGTATAAGGTTCTGTAAACATTAATTGTTGCTGGTAGAGAGGATCTAATGTTCTCCTGGCTACAGTCGTCTTCTGTTTTTCAATACAGTGTTTCCCTTCAATCAAATACACCTTCACATAGGGAGCTGAAAAAAAATAACAAAGAACATTAATTACTAATTTACCTCAAACCAGTAATGTTATTTTATTGTTACTGTTTCATTCACTGACAGCTTAGGAAGAATTTAAGAAAATGTCAAAGTACTTATATAATACTTATTCTAACCCTGTTAAAAATTTCTCCTATATACACAAATAAGGACTTGAGCATGATATACCTAACAAAGTATATCACTCTAGACATCCGGAACTATATTTGGCTGCTGAAATTCCCTCCCGCATACTTATGAGTGTGCGTGCATTAATACACTTTGATTGGCATTGTTAAGAAGCAAGCATGATTTAAACAAATCAATCTTTAGCTCTGGTAGCCATTTTGTGCTATGGAGTACAATTTGAAAGGGGACAATATAAGCATCATTCCTGTGAAGTTTAATAAAAATTGGCCCAGTGGTTTGGGAGGAGAAGTTGTTTAAAGATTTTTTTATTTTTAGCTCTCATGGCCATTATGTGCAGTGGAATGGAATGGTTATAGCAATTTTAGAAGAGGACCATCCAAGGAAGATTCTTGTAAATTTTGTTTGAAATTGACTCGGTGGTTACAGAGTTGAAGTTGTTTGAAGCAAATAGATGATGACTCACAACGGACATCAAGTGCTCACATAGCTCAACATGAGCACCTTGTGCTTAGGTGAGCTAAAAATCCATAACTTGCGATTCATTCAGTCAAGAGCTCTGTTGTAAGAGCTAGTCAAGAGCTCTATGTAATTTGCATGTTAAAAAACCTTAAAGAATTCGCTGAAGTTTCAAATTAATCCAGTCATGAGTTACTGGACCAACGTGTCTTAAGTCCAACAAGGGTCATTATCTGAAATAAAATCAGTCTAGAGTTATCTTACTTGATTGTCTGACTCTCATGAAGATTTATATGAAGTTTCAAATCAATCCAATCAGTGGTTACTGAGCATGATAATAGCTTTAAAGTAAATCTTTAACCAAAAGGGCCATAATTTGCATGAATTTCAGTAAAGAGTTATCTTAATTGCTTGTCTTATACCTGTAGTAAAGTTTAAAATCAATCTCATAAATTACTGCAATATGACCACGAGCTTATACACAAAACTTTAAATGAAAGTGTGACTGCAACAGTTATAGACCTAGAAATGGTGTAGCTAAAAAATGTTAATACAAGATAAAAATTAAGTAAAAACTTTTCCCCTTATGAAGAATTACAACGACACCTACCTGGAAGAATTTTAGCGCCTGCTTTTGCGAGCAAACCTCTTGCACGTATAACTTCTACCTCAAGATGTCCCTTCCTGTCATAAAGGCCTAGCTGAATCTCTCCAAGGCATGCAGAACCTAGCACCTGTCTCCCTACCAGCTGAGCGGGCCCTAGACCTTCCACAAAATCACCAAACTGTCCTTCAGCACCAAGTCTCATACCAGGGGGTAACCATAACCTAGAAAACAAGAATCAACACCTTACCAAGGCCAAATCAAGTGTTCTTTGGAATACAGAGTTTGTAACTGTCTCTCCACAGAAAGAAAAATATGACATACTGCACCTACACGGTGGGGGATAGTGAGCAAAACAACAGAATTTGCATATACCTGACCATTTCCAATGTTTCTACTATACCTCCTTATATTTCTAACCATACAAACACATTAATTTTGTTTAAGGTTTAAACCCTTGCAGTAATTTCTTATTTCATGTGAATAAAGTAACCTGTGATTTATTCATACACACAGTATTCCTGATCACATGCAATAACAACTGTACTTACACACTTCCAGAATCACTGCTTATACTGCCATCTGTGGACTCCCTGCTACCTTGCTTGTACATGTGACCACCTTCACTGGGAGGAATCACTTCCTCACATCTTTGGAAAGAACTCCTTTTTCTGCCATCTGTATCAAAACCAGTTACTCATCTAACAAACATCTACCAGTAATTTTGGTAAGTAAGGGCAAATTTGAAACAACTTAAGAAATATTTTGTAGTTGTTTATCTTAAATTTTAATCACTGTAAAGTTTGGACTTCTAACAAGAGGGCCAAGATGGTCCTATATCTCTCACCTGAGACCTACTTATTACATTATGTGACCAAACTTCAACCCTAAACTTTATATCATTAACAAAAACCTTTTGTTTCACCTTGAAAGACAAACCTTTTCACCAATTTACATGATGATTGGGTTGTAAATTTCACCTGTATGGCATACACAAGGTTTTTAAGCAGGTGACCTAGTTTTTGACCTTAGATTACCCATATTCAAACTCTACCTAAATTGCATCAAGACAATAATACTGACAAAGTTTCATGAATATGAAATTAAAAATGCAAACTATATTGCATACATAAGGTTTTTGTATGATTTGACCCTGTGACCTAGTTTTTGATTCCAAATAATCCTTATTCTAAGTAGATCTAGATTGCATCAAAATAATTCTTCTGACTAAAATTCATGAATATTCAGTGAAAAATGCAGCCTCTATTGCATACACAACTGTTTTCTATGATTTGACCCTGTGACCTAGTTTTTGACCCCTGATGACCCATAATTGATCTCCAGCTAGATTTTATGACAGCAATCAGACCACCTAAGTTTCATAAAGATCCAGTGAAAAATGTTACCTCTATTTCATACAAAAGGTATTTCTTTGATTTGACACTGTGACCTAGTTTTTAACCCAGATGACCCATATTCAAACTGAATCTAGATTTTATAAAGGTAGTCCTTCTGACAAGTTCCATGGAGATCCAATGAAAAATGCAGCCTCTATTGCATACACATGGTTTTTCTATGATTTGACCGGGTGAGCTAGTTGTTTACCCAAGATGATCCATATTCCAACTCCCACTAGACTTTATCAAGGCAGTCACACTAACCAATTTTCATGAAGATCCAGTGAAAAATGCAGCCTCTATTGCATACACTAGATGCCAATGTGCAGCATGTCGAGCCCACCAGCTGTCAAGAGGACTAACTCCTTACCAAGTAGCGATAGGTCAAAATACACCTAAATATTGGATGTAACATGCATGTTGTACCACAGAAAAGTGGTCTCTATTTTTCTCTATGGCCAGTAATAAAAGTTACAATATAAGCAATCTATAGTAACGACAAAGGGAAGTAATTCTAAAAACAAGGGTAGCTCATTGTGGTGAACATTTGTGCCAATTACATCAAAATCCCTCCATGCATGAAGAAGAAATGATCCGGACAAAGATATTCTTGAATACGACCTTTAACCTCTAAGTGTGACCTTGACTTTAGACCTAGGGACCTGGTTCTTGCGCATGACACTCCAACATCAAAATCCCTCCATGCATGAAGAAGAAATGCTCCGGACAAAGTCATCCTTGAATTATTCTTGTATCTGACCTTTCACCTCTAAGTGTGACCTTGACATAAGACCTAGGGACCTGGTTCTTGCACATGACACTGTGTCTGATGATGGTGAACATTTGTGCCAAGTTATGTAAGAATCCCTTGATCCATGGATAAGTTACAGCCTGGAAAAACTAAACTCAGGACGCACACACGCACATACACCAAACCGCGGCTTGACAACAAGGTTCAGTGTGGACAGAAAGATGACTGACAGACAGACAACAGACAGATGAAGGACACCAGGCAATCACAATATAAAACCTGTAAAGGAAATCAAAATATGACAGTACAGTTTTTGGTAAAAAGCGTTGCAGAAACTGACACATAATGGATACCTAATTGGTTTGCACTACTGCTTCTTCTCCTCAGTCCAACAAATGATGCCATTTTATGACTCAGACTGGGCCTGCGTTTACTTCGTCCCTCAGTTATACTGCTGGAGACCGCAGAGTCAGACTGGCTCCCATCAGTTTTCTCAAACCCTGTACTATCATTACTGGAGCTTCGAGGTGGGACACGACGTGTAGGCATTGGTGTACTGCGACTCTCCATTCTATATGCAAACTCGCTAAAAAATATCGTAATCAATTGTTTAATGTTTACATAAAAGCAGTTTTCATAATTGTGAAGTTACAGATTATACTAAATAGTATCAGTAAATTTCCTGACATTTATGTGTTAGTTAGCAAATTTCCTTCCATTCACTTATTGGTTGGTTTTTTGTTGGCGGTTATTGCAAACAGCAGTAGAGTTCTGATGCAGTTTGCAATATGTGGCAGCATATTATTGGCCAACTTTTGATTTTGGAATGAAGTTATTAATTCATTACTCATTTACTTTGTTTTTTTCAATATTACATGCATAATACTAGTAGTTACCTAACAATGTATAATTCTCTTTATAATATATATATATATGTATTGTTTGAATATTATGTTGAGAAATTGATAAATGTATATTGACACACTTTATACATTTTTAAGTAAATTGTCATTTCTTAAAATGAAATGTTTCACTTTAGTTTAATTATGTGTTTTCTGTATCCCTTGAAATGAATCAGTGAAAAACTCCTAAAAAGTAATTAGCAGACATAACAAGAGCTGTCGATCACAAGTGACAAAGAACCCATGTGCTCAACAATTGTGCCATGTAATTTTAAAATCCATCCATGCATGACAGTTACCATGCATACAGGACTTAATTACTTTTAAACTCTAAGGGCGACCTTGACCTTTGAATAAGGGACATGGGTCTTGCACACAACATGTCTCGATATGCTGAACATCTAAGTGGGATCTTGACCTTTGAGGTAAGGTCTCATCCACAAATACAAGCTAACATAGTTGCTCTTATGGATGGACCTTTATAAAATTTGCTTCAAATCAAATCAAGACCATTGAGGTAGGGATGTAGGTATTGCACACGACACGTAGGCTTGATGTGCTAAACATCTGTGCCAAATAATTTAAACTCCTTCAATGCATAACAAAGTTACAGTCCGGATACAAATGCGTGCATATAAAAAGGATACAAACTCCGAGTGTGGCCTTGACCTTTGAGGTAGGGGTGTGGGTCTTGCACGCGACACCTTCTTGATGTGCTAGACATCTGTACCAAGCTATTTTAAAGTCCTTCAATGCATGACAAAGTTACAGTCCGTACAAGAATTTGTGCATATATGAAGGATTTCATTACCTAAGTGTGACCTTGACCTTTGAAGTAGGGACGTGGTCTTGTACGTGACACATTGCCTTGATGTGCTGAACATTTTTGCCCAGTAATTTTAAAATCCTTCAATGCATAACAAAGTTACAGCCCGAACATGAAAAAATGTTAGGACAGACATACAGACGAAGGGACGGACAAAGCAATCCATATGTATCCCCTTTACTTCGAAAGGGAGACACAAAACACATAGTTTTGAAAATTTACTCCTTTATTGTGAAAATACAATGATCACTTGTATTGAATAGAATACTGAATAATAAACATTTTAAATATCACCTAACTCGGTGCCATTTCCCCCTCTTTGTGAACCAAGCCCGTACTTCAACTGTATTAAATGGCTTTGACACGCTGTAGCTTGGTTTGGTTCAAGCATTTCTCAATCTCAAGCTACATTCTTTTTCTTTTGCCAGCATTACATATTTATTATTGTTCAACATTTATGTACAAAAAAAAAGCTCAACTTATGTTAGAAATGTTATCACATGTTGATGTCTACCTTAATTTTCTAGGTCTCTCAGACTGTGTAGATCTCACGCTGATTGTGCTCACTTTTGACACCTCTGACATATCACTTGTCTCAGAAGCATCACTCTGGGCATCCTCATCCATTCCAAACTCTGTACATATAAATCACCAGAATTATTTATAAAATCACCAGTATATACAGGCGACATTGTATTAAAAGACCACCCAAGGGACCACCAAAAAGTGGTCTCTGAAAAGATATTGTTTTATTACAACAGTAAACCGATATTTTGAACTGTCAATAAACTTTACTGTAAATCATACATTGTAACATATTAATACTGACTGCACCAAACTGCATAATGTCTTGGTGGAGATCAATTATGGGTCATCTGGGGTCAAAAACTAGGTCACAGGGTCAAATCATAGAAAAACCTTGTGTATGCAATAGAGGTGTCATTTTTCACTGGAACTTCATGAAACTTGGTCAGAATTTATTTTGTGTTGTGAAAATCATTTCAGTAAATAAGGGAAGAGTTCACTCCCTGGGCATCTTTCGGGATACCACGCGTGCATCGATTGACACAGGATTTGTCAGTAAACTTCAATCACAGTCTTTTTAATAAATAGATATATTTTAAACAACTGGGTCTGATTTTCTGTTGCCCCTGGCTGCACAATAAAATAAGAGGGCAAAGATGGCCCTATATTGCTCACCTGCGACTTATGGCAATATGTGACCCAACTTCAACTCTAAACTATTTATCATAAACACAAACATTCTGTTTCACCTTGACAAAGCAAAACTTTTGACCAATTTACATGATGATTGGGTTGTAAATATCACCTGGCATACAAAAGGTTTTTAACTGGGTGACCTAGTTTTTGACCTCAGATTACCCATATTCATACTTGACCTAAATTGCATCAAGACAATCATACTCACAAATTTTCTTGAAGATAAAATAAACAAGAGGGCCAAGATGGCCCTATATCGCTCACCTTGGTACAAGTCCACTTGCCTGGTGGAAGATCACTAGATAATGTTATATACCAAATAGGTTTTCCTATATATGCCTTTGTAAAACAAGTGACCCCCCCACCCCACCGGGCAAGGTCAATTTTCACCCCAGGGGCATAATTTGAACGAACTTTGAAGGATCTACTAGGCAATGCTACATGCCAAATATCTAAGCTCTAGGCCTTGTGGTTTCAGAGAAAAAGATTTTTAAAGTTTTTCCTATATAAGCCTATGTAAAACTAAGTGACCCCCGGTGCGGGGTCAATTTGGACCCGGGGTTAATAATTTGAACAATCTTGGTAGAGGTCCACTAGCCAATGCTACATGCCAAATATCTAAGCTCTAGGCCTTGTGGTTTCAGAGAAAAAGATTTTTAAAGTTTTTCCTATATAAGCCTATGTAAAACTAAGTGACCTCCTGTGCAGGGTCAATTTTGATCCGAGGGTCATAATTTGAACAATCTTGGTAGAGGTCCACTAGCCAATGCTACATGCCAAATATCTAAGCTCTAGGCCTTGTGGTTTCAGAGAAAAAGATTTTTAAAGTTTTTCCTATATAAGCCTATGCAAAACTAAGTGACCCCCCATGCGGGGTCAATTTTGATCGGGGGGTCATAATTTGAACAATCTTGGTAGAGGTCCACTAGGCAATGCTACATGCTAAATATCTAAGCTCTAGGCCTTGTGGTTTCAGAGAAGAAGATTTTTAAAGTTGTTCCTATATAAGCCTATGCAAAACTAAGTGACCACCCCCGTGGGGTCAATTTTGACCCGGGGGTCATAATTTGAACAATCTTGGTAGAGGTCCACTAGACAATGCTACATGCCAAATATCTTAACTCTAGGCCTTGTGGTTTCGGAGAAGAAGATTTTAAAGTTTTTCCTATATATACCTATGCAAAAACTAAGGGCCCACCCGCATGGGGTCAATTTTGACCTGGGGATCATAATTTGAACAATCTTGGTAGAGGTCCACTAGACAATGCTACATGCCAAATATCTAAGCTCTAGGCATTGTGGTTTCAGAGGAGAAGAATTTTAAAGTTTTTCCTATTTTTTGCCCCAGCAACCAGAGTTCTGCATGGAATGGAATTCTTTGAACAATTTTGGTAGAGCTTCATGCAAGGAACATTCCTGCATAGTTTTATCAACATTGGCCTAGAGGTGTCATTTGAATCAAAATGTTGACGGACGATGGACAATCATCGATCAGAAAAGCTCACCCTGTCGTAGCCAGGTGAGCTAAAAATGCAACCTCTATTTGCATACACATGGTTTTTCTACAATTTTACCCTGTGACCTAGTTTTTGACCCTAGATTTCTTCAAGGCAACCATACTGACCAAGTTGCAAGAAGGTCCAATGAAGAATGCAACCTCTATATCATTAACAAGGTTTTTCTATGATTTGACCCTGTGGCCTAGTTTTTGACCCTAGATGTTCACAGATTTAGAGAGTTTGAAACATTTACATAGCAACGTTTCTGTAATTCAAAGAATGGATTTGCTATTTTTTACAATTATATTATTCTTATTTCCTGGTGATAAAGAAGCATCTCTGTGGGGTACACAAAAGGGGTTATGTGGTTCAGCCAGCCATTACAGTTAGGATAGCGCTACATACAGATGACTGTTAATGCAGGTTAGACTGTACTTCAAATGTAGTCTAACATCTAACTCATCATGAGTACTTTGTATGAAATACAAATTGCAAAATGCATTATAAAATGACAATGATCACCTTTTCTTCTTCTATGATGGTATCCACCTCCAAAATCTCGACCTAATCTGAAGTCATATTCTCTATCAAATGCTCTATCCCTTGACCTTGACCTACTGTCCCGACTTGGTCTACTCATACGATACCCTTCACTATCTGAGTGCGGCATGCTGGAGCCCTCAGCTTGACGGATGATCCTTTGCTTCATCATTCTTGCACGCTCCTCCAACTCTTGGGTAACT
This sequence comes from Saxidomus purpurata, assembly GCA_022818135.1. Lineage (NCBI taxonomy): Eukaryota > Metazoa > Mollusca > Bivalvia > Venerida > Veneridae > Saxidomus > Saxidomus purpurata. The sequence goes on from JAFMSR010000483.1 coordinate 20,563, forward strand.
GCAAATATGTACAATGGTAGAATGGTCTCATTAATTCCGATGATGATTGGAGTAAGTTCAAAGTTTACCCACTGATATAGCAGTAAATGACCCTGGCAATACATACTAAAACAAACGAATTTTCATTTTTAATGTTGTGGCATACTCATGCAATATTTATCCTAACTTTTCTAGCTGTAAATACACTAGTGAGGTACTACCTCTGTCTCTACTGGCTCTCTGTGCCTCTACAGGTATTGCTGGAAGCTGACGTTTCTTTGGTGATGGTGTACTTGTTGGCGACATACCAGGCATTCGTACTGGAGTGCTACTTGAGGAATGTCTGCAGAGAACAAAAATAAACAGGCATACTATCACCTGAAATAACTTAATCTCACATGTTCTTAAAGTTTATCATATTAGTTTCATGTGGTCAGTCACACTGTTTCTATACAAACATAACAAGACTGTTGCTAGAAGCTCTTGCTGACTGCCACTTTACTGAAGCTTCACTTCAGAGATTAGCATCATAGATGTTGCATTTATACCATATATACAGCAAATATTTCTTAAACTAAGGCAATTTGGTGTAGATGTATAACTAATTTGATAATACATGGAAGATAATTGTTGGGTTTGGTGTAATATCACATTATAATTTCACCGAGTGAGTACCAAAAGTGATATTTTCAAGACACAAGTGAAAATATCTATGTTTGGTGTCAATGAGTGAAATTATTGTGATATTACATCGATAACAACAATTTTTCTGTTTATTGTATGTCTCAAACTCTTATTTTCTTGAGTTTGTTTCAATAAAATGTTGAAACATCATTAAAAAGCATAGGAAACGTGACATTATTTTTATGACGTCATTGTCGTATGGTTTCCAGCATTAATTGGGCTCTGTATACATTTTGATGTTAATCCGGGGGATTTTTAAAATAATTTTCACTGAGTGAACAGCAAGTTATCAGGATATAATCCACAATTATATTTCAATAAACCACCAAAAAAAAACCTAAACTAATATGTTTCATGTAATGTAACTGTAACTAACATAGATACATTTTTCCAAGTTTTGCAAATGTCAGAGCTCTCAATGAAAATCTTACATTTTACATGAGAAAAATACCACATGAAATATTTACTAAAAGTTACATTCTTTTGTGATTAAGCATATCAATATCATAAGGTAGGGCAAATCTGTGGAGGGAAATGTTCATGTTACAGCTCAATCTATTTGCTGACGTATACAACACGCGCAGTAAACCGAAAGTAGCCATAACGTGATGTACAGTGTTTACAAAAACACATGCGTGTCTGTCGAGTGTGTAACAAAATATGCCAGTGTGCAAAGGATATAAGCCTCCCCACTCCCCACCCCCTCCCGCCCCCTCCCCCCTCCTGAGAAGAAATTTTGACCCGGGGGTCATGATTTGAACAATCTTGGTGAAGGTCCACAAGGCACTGCTACATGCTGAATATCTCAGCTCTATGCCTTGTGGTTTCAGAGAAGATTTTTACAGTTTTTCCTATATAACCCTATGTAAAACCAAGTGACCCCTTGGGCAGGGTCAATTTTGATCCAGGGATCAAAATTTGAACAATCTTGGTAGAGGTCCACTAGACAATGCCACATGCTAAATATCTAAGCTCTAGGCCTTGTGGTTTCAGAGAAGATTTTTAAAGTTTTTCCTATTTGTTGCCATAGCAACCAGAGTTCTGCATGGAATGGAATTCTTTTAACAATTTTGGTAGAGCTTCATGCAAGGAACATCCCTGCATAGTTTCATCAACATTGGCCCAGTGGTTTCAGAGGAGAAATGGTGGATGGACAGACAGACGGACGGACAATGTATGACGTCCCAAGACGGTGAGTGATCCTAATAGCTCACCCTGGCTCTTTCCAGCATTTGTGCCAGGTGAGCTAAAAATGCTAACATTTCCACATTTAAATACATTTGTACAATAAAGCTGTTATTGACATTCATTCTACATTCAATGTACATGTACAGTGTAACTTGGCTATACTAACACTAGATTGTAATGACATTAACAATGTGATTTGGACTTGTTTCTTTTTGTCCAAGTGCAAGTATACTGTGTACGCAAGTTCCGTAGAGACCACTTAATATGGAACATAAAATGAAAGTGACAAATACTCCTGCCAAAAGTTGGAGGCGGATTAAGTGGTAATCGAAGTATTTATTAGATAAAACTGTTACATGTTGGATAATTCGTCAAATTGTATCAATTAAAGGACTATAGAATTTGGTAAAACATTTCTTAAAGGGCCATAACTCCTGTGACTGCAGCTATGTAGCTGGTTATTAATCTTGGATGCGATATAGTACCAACAAACATTCTGGTCAAATTTAGTGAAGACTTAATGAGTCAGAGAACAGACAAGACTGATTTGATAAATTTTGGATAATTCAAGGGCCATAATCCCGAACTGACCAGGGCAATTTGACTGGTTATTTAACTTGGCCAAGATGTCATGCCCAAAAGCATTTTGACCAAATTTGATAAAGATCGAATGGAAACTGTTTGACTAAAAGAATGGACAATGTTTGTGGATGCAGCCTACCGCAGAAAGTGTTCCCATAATAGGGATCGGCTTATAAATAGTAACAAATTTCTGAAAACACTGAAGTGTCCATGAAAACCAATATAAGGATGTCACAATTCTAAAAGCTTTCTTGAACCTCCTCTTCTGGCAAGGTTGTAAACAAACACAAAATATGCAGTTTATTTCAACGTTCAGTACTTTATCAACTTTAGGAAAATTTCTTTACCTGAGATCTGGGGGTGACAATGAGCGAGCTACAGTATCAGGCACTCGGTGGTGAGAGGAAGGTGACCTTGACCTCATATGACCATGACTTCTCTCTGGAGCAGGCGACCTAGACCTTTGGTTCCTGTCAGGGGCTGGAGACCTTGCTCTTTGACCTCTATCAGGAGCTGGTGACCTTGACCTTGTTCTTTGGTGACTTCTTGTATCAGGAGTGGCAGACCTAGATCTACGTCCCCTGTCAGGAACATCAAGTTTTTCATTTGAAGCACTTGGTGCTCTTTTTCTCCTTCCAGTATCAACTGTGTCTCGGCTAAAAGCTAGAAATACATAGTTAAACATGCATTATTAGTTCTGAAATTTAAATATGTTTCTCCTGAAAATCGGACTTCTTACAAATGTAAGTGTTTTCATTTTAACGACAATAGTATGAAGAGATACATCTGTCGATCAGTAAAACTGTTACATGGATCCAAAAGCATTTGCTTGTCCCTATAGACAGGAAGACAATGAAGACCTAGCTGAAACTAGGATTTTTTAAAAAAGAGACAGAGAGAGAGAGAGTGAGACAGAGAGAGACAGACAGAGAGAGACAGAGAGAGACAGAGAGAGAGACAGAGAGAGACAGAGAGAGAGATACAATGTGGAATTACTGTATATTGCATAAGGACACTGTCACCATGTCACTGATTTGGCGAGCTCAGAACAAGCATCCACACAAAGGTACTTGATAAACTCAGAAATTATAATATAAACGACCATAACTCTGAAACAAAATCACCAAGCCACTGCATCCTTAGTGCAAATTCTTCTCTAAAAGATTCATGAATTCCAGTATATGGTTGCAGAGATATTGAGCCAGACATACTGATGGATGGGCACACAAACTTGCCACTATATCTTTCTCCTTCAGGGAGCATAATAAATAGTATAATTTTGTTTGATAACTTTTCAAAAGGTAGGTTTATAGTTCTTTCACTCTTCACTTACTCTCAATGCTTCTAATGACTCTAGGGTGAAGTTTTAACTAATTCAATGGTTTTCAAACAAAGCTGATGACAGAAGTGCATCAACTGGTTCATGAAAAGAAGCTACTTAAAGGCTATCTTAAGTAACAGTGACCCCTTTGTGCAACCGACCAGAAACATTTCCTCTCTGTTGAAACTGGAAAATGCCAGGATGCTACAGGGTAAGTTTGGTGACATTCCATCCATTGGTTCAGGAGAAGAAGCTGTTTAAAGGTTTTTCTATTTTTAGTAACAGCAGCTCCTGTCTGCACTAGGCCAGAACCATTTCTTATTTTTTGAAAGGGGGTCAATGCATGGATGCTACAGAGCAAGTTTGGTAACCAGACATGTAGTTTCTGAGTAAAACTTGACTTTGTGTAAGATTGGACAGAATGAGACAGATAGGACAACATCATGATTCCTACATGTGAAGCAGGAGTATAAAAGCTATGCTACAAAACACTTGATGAGTTCACATACAATGTCTAAGAAAAAAGATAAACTGTAACTACACAGTATAAATTAGCTTACCACTGACAACTCCAATACTGTCATCAACTTCTGATATATCACTGTCACTGACACCACGGCCAACCTGAGCTGGGGAATTCTGGTGTCTATGGCGAACATCGTATGGATCTTTGCTGGTTTTCTAAATTAAATAAAGTTTTTTAGAATACACCCATGAGCTCAATATGACCACAAATTCTAACTGTAAACATTTCAAATTCTTCATAACTTTTAGACAGTCATATCCTCTTTTCTCTCTAGTGATGAGTACACAAAATCTTTTTTGTAACCAATCCCAGAATTCAAAGTACTTCAGGAACAAATAGAACAATTCCTGCAACCTTGACCTACATGAAAATACATGTGTGCCAGTAAAACAAAAACTAACATCAATTTTTGTGCATTCAAATGTTATTCCCAGTTTCAACATAGTAAGCTATTTGATATTTATGAATACAGTAAATGATGAATGCAACACATGTATACATCCTGAATATATGAAATTAAATTCTACATTTAGGTTTAATGCAACTTATTTTTACCGAGTGATTGCTTAAATATTTAACTGACACTTTCAATGTGGCGCCAAAGTAGACCTTTAAAATATTTTACAATTTATGCTTTTGAACTTAACGCACACGCTGTTCTCCGGATATTCGCTGGGTTCTCCCATTATTTTGACCCTAACCCCTGCGCCATGGCGAAGCGCGCAAAAACACTAAAAACTAATTTAAATTTAGTAGAGCGCTTCAACTCCTGTACAGAAGTGCGGCCAAGGGCAGCTGTTGATCCCCACATAGAAGTGACTATAAGTGCTATTATTCATCTCCTTATGCAAGTGCCATTGAGCCATTTACTTTTGACATCCATTTGTTTATGTTTTCAAACTCGTTACCAATACAAATTATTGTTCATTTAGCACACTGATATGTTAACTCAAATTCCCAGATGTAAAAAGTACCTGTTACTACTTAAAGTATAGGCCTTAATCACATTCAATAGCGAGAGCCATAAGTCATGCAACAGGTGATTGTCTGCATTAATTGGTCAATTTTAATATTTTATCGAGCGCCTGAAGCTGAAGATCCCCAATCAGCTAAAAAGACATAAAACATTTTTGGTCAAAATGTCAGATACAATTGTTTCACGATCAACCCTAGATATCTGGACAGACCAAGTGACAACTATAAAAATGTTCAAAACTAAAAGATATTGTGCAAAAACATCTTTCAAATATTACAATGAAAACAAAGTGCTCATTAAGTCTACTTACATTTCTAGGTGAAGAACTAGGAAGTGGTAAACTAGTGTTGTCATGGTTACTAAGCTGGTACCAATATGGCTCATCTGTCAAACATGCTGATGTAAGATCTATTAGCACCTGAAAACATAATGAAATGATGTTTGAAAAAGTTTAAATCCCCTGCCAAACGAGGAAAGTCATTGAAAAAGACCAATTGGAAAATGTCTTGGTTAACTAGTCTGAGACACTTAAAATGCTGTTGAAGTATGAAGCCAGTGATAAATAAACACTATGCTGATATACAGTAAACTCCACTTGTAAGGATATCTCTTGTAATGATATACCACTCACGGAAGCGTCAATTAAATGGTTTTCTTCATATTTATCAGATAGGCAGCAACTAGTGGATGTCTCGGGATCTATTTCGTCAAACACTAACATTTCTAACGGCGTCCCTCAAGGTTCCATATCAGGTCCCATGTTGTTTATAATTTATGTTAATATTTCTGCTGTTGTCAAGCATAAATTAATACTATTATGCCGATGATTCTGAAATTTTGGGCACCGGTAAAAATAAGGATGAAATTGAGTCCACCCTAAGTATTGAACTCAAAACAGCAAGTCAGTAGTTTATTTGTAATAAATTGTCTTTACATCTTGGCAAAACGGATTCAAAGCAGAAGATTAATTCTCAGTCTAAACTCAATGTCACTTTCAAAGGCCATACTATCCATTCAAAGAACTCTGTGAAGTACCTGGGTGCAACTATTGATCAGAGTTATTATTCGAGTCTATGATTATGTCTGTTATTCAAAAAGCTAATGCAAAATTGAAGTTTCTGTTACTTTCCACACTAAAAAATGATTGGTTATGTCCCTTAGTCAGTGTCATTTTGATTATGCTTCTACAGTTTGGTATTATTCATCAACACAAGCACTTAAGAACAGATTACAGGATACCATGAATAAACTTATTAGATTTGTCCTGAACTTAGACAGTATGGTACACATTGGTTAAGATCAGTTTTCAAGTCTTAAATGGTTACCTGTGGCTAAGAGAGTTGATTTCAAAACCCTTTTTCACGTTTTCAACATGTATTCCAAGACTACCCCCTTATATTTGGCAGAACATTTTGTTCCAGTCATGTCAGTCTATTTTGCCCATTTCTTTTTTATTTTCATACAATAGGTAGTTTTATTATTTGTATTTAAAATATTTTACTTAGTTGTAATAGGTTCTTAAGTGTTTAATTCTTACAGAATGATATATTTTTACATTTGTCTTTCCTCTAATTTCATATGCAGTATTATGTAACATTTTAATATCAATAGCATATATGTTCCATTTTATCAAATGAGATTTATTTTCTGTTTAAGTACCACAAATGTCTTTCTTTTCAATACCAGTTGCTGGGATTTTATAATATTGCTTCCATTGCCATACTTGATATAACACTATATTCAAAGGACCACAATGGAAATAAGTGTCTATCCATACTCTTTTTTGTGTTATCCTTTGCATATTATGTCATATAATGTCAATTGATATGACCATAATTATTCATACATGTTTGTTACTTGTTTATTGTATGTTTTAATTATATATTGCCATGCAATTGTACATTTTATGCAGAAATAATCTATCTATGTATCTATTCAGAAAATTAGTAAATACCTGAAACGTAAAGAAACTTAAGCATACATTCTCTTAATTATGACAGTAATGTTCACTGTGACCTTGACCCACTGACCCCAAAAATCAGTAAGAATCATCTACTCAGTAAGACCAATCATCCTATGACGTTTGAAGACAGTCTGTGATCTCAAGATATTGAGTGGATAGGATTTTCAAAGTTTGGGTCACACTGACCTTGACCTCTGACCCACTGACCCCAAAAATGTAAAGGGATCATCTACTCATTAATGAACTGTGACATGTAGAGCTATATCAAAAACAAAAGGGCCATCATGGCTCTGTATCGTTCACATAAATAAAAGTGCACTTGCCTGGTGGGCGTGGTTAATTTTGACCCAAGATGTATGATTTGAACAAAGTAGGCGGAAGACTACTGCAGAATGTCACATACCAAATATCTAAGGTCTCAGCCTTGTGGTTTAAGAAAAGAAGATTTTTAAAGTTTTTCCTATACCAAACAACCCCCTGGACAGGCTAAATTTCGACCCTGGGGGCATAATTTGAACACACTTTGAAGAGGTTCGCTAGACACTGTTACACTCTAAATATCTAGGCTCTAAACCTTGTGGTTTTGGAGAAGAAGATTTTTAAAGGTTTTCCTATATGTGTCAATGTAAAACAAGTGACCCCTGGGTGGGGCCAATATTAAACCCCAGGGGCATAATTTGAACTACCTTGATAGAAGTCCACTAGACAATGCTATATACTAAATATCTCAGCACTAGGCCTTGTGGTGTTGGAGAAGAAGACTTTTTAAGTCTATCCTATAGAAATCTATATAAAATCAAGTGACACCCTCCGAGCAGGGTCAATTTTAATTCAAGGGTCATGATTTGAACAAGGTCCACCAGGCAATGCTACATGCCAAATATCTAAGCTTTAACTTTGTGGTTTCAGAGAAGAAGATTTTTAAAGTTTTTGTTGCCATAGCAAACAGAGTTCTGCATGGAATGGAATTCTTTGAACAACTATGATAGGGCTACAAGAAAGGACCATCCCTGCCAAGTTTCATCACTTTAAGCATAATGATTTCAGAGGAACAACATTCAACGTGTGCTTGACACTGGATTGTGAGAGATCCTAATAGCTCACTCCTGCATTTTGTGCCAGGTGGGCTAATAAAAGCAGGTCATGAAAGAAGCTATACTTTCTTGTGACCTAATTGAAAGCCTTTTCAGTTCTTTAAATGCCCAAAGCATCAGAAAGACTACCTCGCCAAGGAATTCACTGGCGCCTATCCTGTCATAGTCCCAAACAGTGATCTCTATCATTCTTTCACTGAAATCCTCTGGCTTCACATTTTGGTACATAAAAGTTTGATTCCAGTTTGGTTCATTGGTGTTTTGTACAGTTCTTGTCCTTCTTTTGCTCTTCTCACTGAAAATTATAATACAAATTGAAAAAATGAACTGTCAATCTAGCTGCAAAGTGTTATATATGACTGACTCAAAAACTACAAGAGCTGTTTCTATAACATGTACAGTGGAACCTGTCTATTCGAAACCTGTTCGGACCAAAGGAAATGTTCGGATTACAAAGGTGTTCAGATTAGAAAGGTTTACTACCATGGCTATCTAGTACCGTACATGTACATGTATGTCTGAGGCCAAAGTTAGTATCTGTTCTCAAATAACGAAAACAATTATCTTTCAATTTCAGACCTCACTTTTAAACAGTTTTTTTTTTTTTGAAAAAAATGCAACACACATTATTGTTCTGTTTTACTCACGTTCTTTCGATATCAAGATTTGATCGTAATGGGTGCTTCAATTTTCGGCAAGGAATTAAAGAACGAACAATAACACTGTGATACAAGTTACTTTTAAATTCATCTAATGAACTCTTTTAATGTACAGTCATGATTTGATGAGCAATCAAGGATGATAACTCCATTATCAGACAATTAAAGTTGGCAATACCTCTCCATAATCATATTTTTAAAACTTGTTTTAATCACACGTGTTCACCAGCTCGCACATTGTAAACAAACATGTGCAATGATTTTACAAAGTTTATTAACGATGTTTTATGACACTTTGCAATGACTGTGTACTGTCAAAATTCTGGGTCCAGTATGCGTGCGGATCCAAGAGGTAAATTTTAACTAATTTATATGAAATTGGCCTCAAAAATTGTCCGGTTTTCGGAGTAGAAAGGATTCTGATTGCAAGAGTATATTTATGTTAAACAAGAGCCATGTTACACATGGTTAACCCCCCCGCCGGAAAGAAGTTACCTGAAGGTTGTACTTTCGTACATTTTACTTGGTGAGAGGAAATCCTTAAAAAGCCGTATAGTTATGGTCATGCTGAGTACAGTTTTCAAGTAAGTGGAAAAAGAATAAGGCAATGAAGAGAAGGTTTGCAAAATTATATTAATGTTCATTATCAGTATAGGTATGATATTTTTCTATTTGACTAAAAGTAGGCAAGGTAGAGTTATTGTTCTTGCACACTGCACTTCCTACCAATGTGCTATGTCAGTGTATTAAGTTTGAAGAAAATCCCTCAAGTACTTTTGGAGTTATGCTCTGAACAAAACTTTTAAAGTAAATCTAATAAAGGGGAATAACTCTAAAAGTAGGCAAGGCAGAGTTATTGTTCTTGCACACTGCACTTCCTACCAATGTGCTATGTCAGTGTATTAAGTTTGAAGAAAATCCCTCAAGTACTTTTGGAGTTATTCTTCCGACAAGTAAATCTGATAAAGGGGAATAACTCTAAAAGTAGGCAAGGTAGAGTTATTGTTCTTGCACACTGCACTTCCTACCAATGTGCTATGTCAGTGTATTAAGTTTGAAGTAAATCCCTCCAGTACTTTTGGAATTATGCTCTGGACAAAACTTTTTAAGTAAATCTGATAAAGGGGAATAACTCTAAAAGTAGGCAAGGTAGAGTTATTGTTCTTGCACACTGCACTTCCTACCAATGTGCTATGTCAGTGTATTAAGTTTGAAGAAAATCCCTCAAGTACTTTTGGAGTTATGCTTTGGACAAGTAAATCTGATAAAGGGGAATAACTCTAAAAGTAGGCAAGGTAGAGTTATTGTTCTTGCACACTGCACTTCCTCCCAATGTGCTATGTCAGTGTATTAAGTTTGAAAAAACCCCTCAGACTTTTGGAGTTATGCTCCGACAAGTTTTCAAGTGAATCGATAAAGGGAATTCCTCAAATGGCAGGTGTATTGTTCTTACACACTGCACTTCCTCCCAATGTGCTCTGTCAGTGTATGAAGTTTGAAAATTATTGCTCAAGTACTTTTGGAGTTATGCTCCGGACAAAATTGGGACGGACGCACGGACGGACGGACGGACACCCATACGATTGTGTTATTAGGTGGTTTTTCCATTGTTCTCGAACAATAGAGTAACCACTTAAGGGACAAAAGAATGACCACTTAAGGGACAAAAGACAGAATGAAGACAATAGATTTCTATTGTCTTAGGCCACACCTCCTACCACCCAAGGTACCCATCGTGCGTGCGGACGGACGAAGACCATTTCTAATATCCCCTTTGCCTTCGGCGGGGGGATAAATAAAGAAGAAGAACAATCGGGACTGTGGGAATCATCCGGTTTAGACAGGATTTCAGAGTATCTAGGTCCCACTATATGCCCCCTTTGATGCAATCAGTAATGTGGAAAAAGTAAAACTTTCCAAGGACCCGTTTTTCAAATAAAAGTCACTGTGGAAAATTAATCGTTTTTGGCCTTAAAAAATACAATTTTTGGCCTTAAAAAAAAAAAAAATTGTGGTCTTAAGAAAAAATTACAAGAGGGCCATGATGGCCATTGCTCACCTGAATACAAGTCCACTTGCCTAATGGCTGTGGTCAATTTTGACCCAAGAGGCATGATTTGAACAAAGTAGGTGGAAAACCACAAGACAATATTACATATCAAATAGGTTTTCCTATATACATCTTTGTAAAACAAGTGACCTCCTCAATTTTGGCACAGGTCCACTAGACACTGCCAAATGCTAAATATCCAAGCTCTAGGCCTTGTTGTTTCAAAGAAGAAGATTTTTTAAGTTTTTCCTATTTGTTGCCATAGCAACCAAGTTCTGCATGGAATGGAATTCTTTGAACAACTTTGATAGAGCTTCATACAAGGAACATCCCTACAAAGTTTCATCAACATTGGCCCAGTGGTTATAGAGGAGAAGTCGGTTGAAGGAAATGGTGGAAAGACAGACGGACGGATGGAATGCAATCCTAATAGCTCACTCTGGCACTTTGCACTTTGTGCCAGGTGAGCTAAAAATTGAAACAGACCTACAAAATATCAGCTACAGTAAAAAAGTTTGAGGTTGGGACACTGACAGAATGACCAAACAATTAAAGTGATCCTGCCCATTTTGTTACGTCACACGATATTTTAGGCCATGAAAACTGTCAATCAAAATATACATGTATGGACAACATGTCATAAAACAAATCAGATAGAGTAACTGTATCTCGTACATAATCTACACTGAGCAGCTGTTCTGTCATTCTAGTTGAACATAGAACACAGCTGTTCTGTCACTCTAGTTGAACACAGAACACAGCTGTTCCGTCATTCTAGTTGAACATAGAACACAGCTGTTCTGTCATTCTAGTTGAACACAGAACACAGCTGTTCCGTCATTCTAGTTGAACATAGAACACAGCTGTTCTGTCATTCTAGTTGAACACGAACACGCTGTTCCGTCATTCTAGTTGAACATAGAACACAGCTATTCTGTATTCTAGTTGAACATAGAACACAGCTGTTCTGTCAATCTAGTTGAACACAGAACACAGCTGTTCCGTCATTCTAGTTGAACATAGAACACAGCAGTTCTGTCATTCTAGCTGAACATAGAACACAGCTGTTTCGTCATTCTAGTTGAACATAGAACACAGCTGTTCTGTCATTCCAGTTGAATATAGAACACAGCTGTTTTGTCATTCTAGTTGAACATAGAACACAGCTATTCTGTCATTCCAGTTAAACATTTTTGATACAAAGTACATACCTCCTATCTGGAAGCAGGTAGATTTTACAATATGGATTTCTAAATTTCCCATCACTGGTCATAGGCATGTCGATAGCACTGATGAGAGTTATAATCAGTTCAAAACTTCTCTTCTCATACCAAAGCTTTACCTGAAAAACAAAACTGACCCAATGTACAAACTACAGGGTGATCAAACATTCTTTGTGTACTAAAATTTTATCTTGAGAAACAACTCTAGACCCTTCTGTTTATTTATTACAGATCAAAATGAAGTCTGTATGTTTTCTTGGATGAACAAAATTAATGTATAAAATACTCAGGTTAGTCAGGGAGAAAGCACAGGACCAGTCATCATTAATGTGTAGATCAGATGTGTTGTAGTGTGTGGTGAAATGGTAATTCAACAAGAGGAAACAAGCATAGTGTCAGTCCAAATAAACAACAAAAAGGAAGAGTATTATTCAAGTTTAGGAAACAGATATTCGCCAGCTTGTTTATCAAAACAAGAAAAAACATAACAGTAATTTTGAGAAGACCTTAATTTCTAATCACTGCAATTCATGAGAAAAAACAAAACTGTTTATGTAAACATTGAGATTTTAAAACGAAGTGATTTTAGGTAATTACCAAATGAAAAACCCAAAGAAGACAAAAATTGTGAACACTGAATTGTAGTGCCGCAGAAAAAAGTCTTTTTAAAAGAAAGTCAGCAACTCAAATTCTACATTTAAACACTATATTCAAAGATTGATGTTAATCTTTTTATAATACACGAGGGGTTTCTTGCCACAAGTTCATTTGAAGTGGAAGAGTGTTGACACATCTGAATCAACTATTCTAAACCCCAAACCACGATTTCTCCAACTTGTCTGGCAGTCCTGTCTGGTCTGTTTCATTGTCAATTACAATAAAAGGTGTCAATCTCAATAATAGGACAAACAATTGCACTTTTGATCATTCCCGAGACCTGTGCATGTTTGTAACACATTGGTAAATGAACAGAATTTCGTTTACAACGTTGATAACAACTAGCAATGGATTGTCATAAATTTTAATTCCTTTTAACAACAAGAGGGCCAACTATAGCAAAAAAATCAGTATATCAAGAAAACTTATTATCTCCCTTTAAAAGTTTAACACCTCAGGGAAGGGTGGCAAGTAAGGAACCGAATACTGTCTGTATCATTATCGTTTATTTATTCATAGGTAGAAATATATAACAAATAACAGTACACAAGTAATATTCAAAAGTTCCAGAATGGTTAACACAATGTTTCTATCAATTATTCTGTCTCTAAGTTAATACTGCAGTAATGTATCAAATTGATATCTAAATTTCCAAAATCAACACTAAGAAATCTTGAATCTATTTTCTTTTTTTTCACAAAGTTCTGTTTATCACTAAGTATATCTTTCACTAAGTATTAGTTTATGTATCTGTATTTATCCATCCATTTTCTATCTATAACTGAGTATCTTTCATTTAAATACTTTAAAATTCTTGAATGCAAAGTAGGTGGACCCTTTTAATAAACCAATTAAATTTCACAATACAGACTTCGAATAATTTCTGTGACCAATGAAAACTAATATAAGAAATGCACTCTAGGTGTTCCATTTGTCAATATAGACAGTTTTGACCATTTTATGGCATAATTCTGTGCACGTAATTGGAACATTCTGAGACCTGAACATTACCTAACTTTAGACAGGTTTTACAAGTTAATTTGCAAGATTCATACAATTTAGAATGATAAAAGTGTCTGTTACATAATAAGATGCACCTCAGTTATATACATGTACTATAGTTGTTTACATCTGGTCCCTAGCAATCTATATTACCTAACATTTACCAAACACTACTAAATAGGCAATAAATGTGGCATCAGTCTGTTAACAAAAGTAATAAAACTATTACTGGTCAAAGTTTGAAAAGTGGTATAAAGTTATCTGTATGTTGAAGTAACGAAAAACATTTTATATTTTAAAATACTAAAATAATGATAATAACTTGTTGCATAAGGTAAAAAGCATTTTTGAGCTTCTTAAAAAAAGCACCCAAAAAGTCAGTGTTTAGCAAAGGTGGACTTTTAAACTGTGTTAAATGCTTTCAGAAGGATACTTTTTTGTTACATATTACTTGTGATTCACTTTACACAATTTGTCCAGTTAAAGTTTCATTTAGCTTCCCACCCGAGACAACAGCTCATTTTTCTCAATAAAAAGGCTGGTTACCTATCATTTTTAAATTAGTTCTCAAGAAAGTGATGTTTGAACAATTCTACTGCAAACAAGAGGGCCAAGATGGCCCTATATCGCTCACCTTGGTACAAGTCCACTTGCCTGGTGGAAGATCACTAGATAATGTTATATACCAAATAAGTTTTCCTATATACGCCTTTGTAAAACAAATGATACCCCCCCGGGCAAGGTCAATTTTGACCCCAGGTGCATAATTTGAACAAACTTTAAAGAGGTCTACTAGGCAATGCTACATGCCAAACATCTAAGCTCTAGGCCTTGTGGTTTCAGAGAAGAAGATTTTTAAAGTTTTTACTATATATTCCTATGCAAAACTAAGTGACCCCCGGTGCGGGGTCAATTTTGACCCCAGGGTCATAATTTGAACAATATTGGTAGAGGTCCACTAGCCAATGCTACATGCCAAATATCTAAGCTCTAGGCCTTGTGGTTTCAGAGAAGAAGATTTTTAAAGTTTTTACTATATAAGCCTATGTAAAATTAAGTGACCCCGGTGCGGTGTCAATTTTGATCCGGGGCTCATAATTTGAACAATCTTGGTAGAGGTCCACTAGCCAATGCTACATGCCAAATATCTAAGCTCTAGGCCTTGTGGTTTCAGAGAAGAAGATTTTTTAAGTTTTTCCTATATATTCCTATGCAAAACTAAGTGACCCCCGGGGCGGGGTCAATTTTGATCCGGGGGTCATAATTTGAACAATATTGGTAGAGGTCCACTAGCCAATGCTACATGCCAAATATCTAAGCTCTAGGCCTGGTGGTTTCAGAGAAGAAGATTTTTTAAGTTTTTCCTATATATTCCTATGCAAAACTAAGTGACCCCAGTGCGGGGTCAATTTTGACCCGGGGGTCATAATTTGAACAATCTTGGTAGAGGTCTACTAGACAATGCTACATGCCAAATATCTAAGCTCTAGGCCTTGTGGTTTCAGAGAAGAAGATTTTTAAAGTTTTCCCTATATATTCCTATGCAAAAACTAAGGGCCCACCCGCGCGGGGTCAATTTTGACCCGGGGGTCATAATTTGAACAATCTTGGTAGAGGTCCACTAGACAATGCTACATGCCAAATATCTAAGCTCTAGGCCTTGTGGTTTCAGAGAAGAAGATTTTTAAAGTTTTTCCTATTTGTTGCCATAGCAACCAGAGTTCTGCATGGAATGGAATTCTTTGAACAATTTTGGTAGAGCTTCATGCAAGGAACATTCCTGCATAGTTTTATCAACATTGGCCTAGAGGTTTCAGAGGAGATGTCATTTGAATCAAAATGTTGACGGACGACGGACAATCATCGATCAGAAAAGCTCAACCTGGCATAGCCAGGTGAGCTAAAAATTAAGAAATTCTCAATGCTTGAACATTACGAATTTTTTTTTTGAAAAATGACTACAAATTTTACATATTTTTTTTACAGAAACTAGTTTCTCTTTATGGGTTTTTTTCAGTTTGAATACATTTTGAAATCTCAATTCATGTAGTTTCATAAAATAGGATCAATTGCTTAACATTTCAAACAAGAGTGCCAAACTGTCACAAAATACGCCCGTCAAGGAGGCATAACTCAGTATCTGGCAGTTCATTTGTTTTGTAAAACCTGCTAGAACTATAGAGCAGACAAGGCTAATTCACCTGTTTGAACTATGAGCTGAGAAGGCTAATTTCATAATTTTCGATAATTCAAGGGCAACAAGAGCACTGTAATCAAGAGCAAATGCAGAGCAATATCCACACAGTTATATGACGCTTGAACCCTAAGTGTGACCTTGACCTTGAAGTGAGCCATCCGGAACATGGCTTCTGCACATCGTCTCAATGTGGTAAACAATTGTGTCAGGTTTCTTCGATATCCTTCATGGGGTTCAAGAGTTACAGAGCGGAAGGGAAATAAAGTCCGAAATCCTTCACAGGGTTCAAGAGTTACAGAGCGGAAGGGAAAAAAAGTCATATGACCTTTGAACCCCTAAGTTTGACCTTGACCTTGAAGCGAGCCATCTGGAACATGGCTTCTGCACATCGTCTCAATGTGGTAAACATTTGTGTCAGGTTTCTTCAAAATCATTCACGGGGTTCAAGAGTTACAGAGCGGAAGGGAAAAAAAGTCATATGACCTTTGACCCCTGAGTATGACCTTGACCTTGAATCCAGCCATCCGGAACATTGCTTCTGCACGTCATCTCAGTCTGGTTAACATTTGTGTCAGGTTTCTTCGAAATCCTTCACGGGGTTCAAGAGTTACAGAGCAGAAGGGAAACAAAATCATATGACCTTTGACCCCTAAGTATGACCTTGACCTTGAATCCACCCATCCGGAACATTGCTTCTGCACGTCGTCTCAGTCTGGTTAACATTTGTGTCAGGTTTCTTCGAAATCCTTCAAGGGGTTCAAGAGTTACAGAGCGGAAGGGAAATTGCTAACGTACAGACGGACGGACACCGAGGTGATAACATAATACGTCCCCTTCGGGCGTATAATAAAAGTCAATGGTGAGTTGCCAAATTTAGAGATTTATTATTGGTAAAAATAAGATAGGGGTCATTTTCACTGCTTTCGGGAGTATACTACAAAAAGTGTCCATTACTTCTAAATAAGGCTGGTGACCTACCTTTTTTATTTTATATTCTGACTAAGCAGGTAAATTTCATAACATTCTAATTGCTTGAAAAAAATGATGAAACTGTAGCGATCGTCTTTAACAGAATTTGTAGAGGTCCACTACACAATGCTAAGAAACATTTCCAATATCTATTATCTGCCTGTTGGCCTTGTGTTTTTTTTTAAGTTTTCCCTTTATAAGCCTATGTGAAATCAAGTGCTTTCCCCCCTCGCGGGAAGGTTTAATTTTGACCAGGGGATCATGATTTAAACAATCTTGGTAAAGGTCCACTAGACAATGCTACTGCTAAATATCTCAGCTCTAGGCCTTGTGGTTTCAGAAAAGAAGATTTTTAAAGTTTTTCCTATATGAGCCTTTGTAAAACCAAGTGACCCCCTGGGCGGGGTCAATTTTGACCTGGGGCTCATAATTTGAACAATTTTGGTAGAGGTGCACTGGATGATGCCACATGCTAAATATCTAAGATCTAGCCCTTGTGGTTTCAGAGAAGAAGATTTTTAAAGTTTTTCCTGTATAAGCGTATGTAAAACCAAGTGACCCCACCCCGGGCGGGGTCCATTTTGACCCAGGGCTCATAATTTGAACAATCTTGTTAGAGGACCACTAGAGAATGCCACATGCTAAATATCTAAGCTCTAGGCCTTGTGGCTTCAGAGAAGAAGATTTTTAAAGTTTTTCCTATATGAGCCTATGTATAACCAAGTGAGTCCCCGGGCTGGGTCCATTTTGACCCAGGGCTCATAATTTGAACAATCTTGGTAGAGGTCCACTAGACAATGCTACATGCCAAATATCTAAGCTCTAGGCCTTGTGGTTTCAGAGAAGAAGATTTTTAAAGTTTTTTCTATTTGTTTCCATAGCAACCATAGTTCTGCATGGAATGGAATTCTTTGAACAGCTTTGATAGAGCTTTATGCAAGGAACATCCCTGCAAAGTCTCATCAACATTGGCCCAGTGGTTTCAGAGGAGATGTTGTTTGAAGGAAATGGTGGACGGACCGACGGACAGACGTACGACGTATGAAAGACTCTGGTCGGAAAGTGATCCTAATAGCTCACTCTGGCACTCTGTGCCAGGTGAGCTAAAAATAGATAAAATATTCAATGAGTGCCTGATTTGTCAGATGGGCATGTTGCCTCTAAAAACATTCAGAAAAACAGTGCATGTTTTGCATTCGTGATTTTCTCATTTTAAAGTTGAATAATTGAATAAATCATGCGTTTTATTTACTTTCAAATGATACAGAACTTGTTGAAATAGGAAAACACCACTAGCAATGGAAAAATATGGACAACCGGCCTCTGCTAACCCAAACTATGTCTTACAACAAGACAAGAGCTGTCCCTCATAAGTGAAGAATGCCCCCAAAGAGGTGTCTCACAGTCTGTGACCTTGACCTTTAACGTGTGGGCCCAGTACTTTAGCATGACACTTTATCTCCATGTGCTGAACATCAATTGTGCCATGCAATCTGGAGGGTTGTCACAAAGACAGACCTTCCAGAGTGAACAAACTCACAGACCAACAAATTAATAAACAGACTTTGGCGTTAATAGGTTCCTAAAAACACAGGCAACTCTGCTGAAAGGAATAGTTAGAAGCGGAGTAACATCTACAGTATATTTGCCTATCCCCAATGAAATCGCATGTTTGCTTAACGCAATGAGTAACTGACATAAAACTTACATGCCTCAAAAGTGTTCAATTTTCTGCTCTATACTGCATATATTTTACATCAATTAGCATACCGACAGCTATTAATCTTGCTGTCCTCCCATTATAAGAAAAAATGTACTTCACAGTGACATATTGGAGCACTGTATAGAACCTGTACTGCGTGCATGCATTTGCTGCTATTAGATTGCTATGGAAGTAGTGTGCTTTTTGTTTGCCTGTTTTGGTGTTTGTTTTGTTTTGTTTGTGCTTTTTTCAGAAAAAAAATTGTACATAAAGAAACCAAAATCGTTACGTATCTTCGATAGCATATTCTCCAGTAGAAAAAATGTTTCCAAACGTAATTTGAATTTAAACTAGAGCTATCACTAAATGTGATTAATACCCCCAAAAGGATTGCTTTATAAACTGAAGAAGTTCGTAGTAACATAATACCTTGTAAACAAACTAAAAAAAGATATTGTTCTCAGCAGTTCCTCTCATTGTGCTTGACCATTGTATGAAGTTGTATTGAATTCCAACTTGTAGTTTTCAAAAAATGCTCCAGACAGGGAAAAGTAACAAAGGGCAATAACACTGTAATTAGTCAAGATGGAGTTATGGTTCCTGTGCACTGCACTCCCTCTCACTGTGCTTGACCATTGTATGAAGTTGTATTGAATTCCAACCAGAAGTTATGCTCCGGACAAGGAAAAGTAACAAAGGGTAATAACTCTGTAATGAGTCAAGATGGAGTTATGGTTCCTGTGCACTGCACTTCCTCTAAATGTACTTGACCATTGTATGAGGTTGTACTGAATTCCAACTAGTAGTTTTCAAGTTATGCTTAGGACAAGGAAAAGTAACAAAAGGCAATAACTCAGTAAATACTCAAGATAGAGTTATAGTTATTGTGTACTGCACTTCCTCTCAATGTGCTTGACCATTGTATGAAGTTGTATTGAATTCCAACCAGCAGTTTTCAAGTTATGCTCCGGACAAGTAAAAGTAACAAAGGGCAATAACTCAGTAAATACTCAAGATAGAGTTATAGTTCTTGTACACTGCACTTCCTCTGAGTGTGCTTGATCATTGTATGAAGTTGTATTGAATTCCATCTTGTAGTTTTCAAGTTATGCTCCGGACAAGGAAAAGTAACAAAGGGCAATAACTCTGTAATTAGTCAAGATGGAGTTATGGTTCTTGTGCACTGCACTTCCTCTCAATGTGCTTGACCATTGTATGAAGTTGTACTGAATTCCAACTAGTAGTTTTCAAGTTATGCTCCGGACAAGGAAAAGTAACAAAGGGCAATTACTCTGTAATTAGTGAAGATGGAGTTATAGTTCTTGTGCACTGCACTTCCTCTCAATGTGCTTGACCATTGTATGAAGTTGTATTGAATTCCAACTAGCAGTTTTCAAGTTATGCTCCGGACAAGGAAATACAACAGACCGCCCGACCGACCGACCAACCACCGGGTGACTCCTATATACCCCCCTCAACTTCGTTTTGGGGGTATAAATAGCTGTAGCTGTTTATATCTGTATTTGGTCAATGTTTATTCTTGACACTTGTAGCAGCCAGTCATAAAGGATGACAAAATTTTTGATGATAACTGTCCAGTTTTAGAGAATACACAAGTCAAGAAAAAAATGGAATAAATGAAATAAAGGTACTCTGAGTTGGCTTGAATATACAGAGTTGTATGAAACAAGTATGTTGTTCTAGTTGACATGTGATACACAAAAGTGTGTAAATACAACACTGTATGGAATTTAAGCACATATAATTAGTTGCATCTGGCAGACTTGAAGTTCGTACACATCATCAGTTTTGCTACATACTATGATTAACTGGCGGTTTATGTATTTAATAGTATCAGTCATGTAATTGTCAGACTAGCTTGAAAAAATTACTTGAAAGCAATTTGAGACATAAGCTACTGTTATGGACCACATTTTGTATTGAATAATGTACATCATTTATGTCACCATTAGATGCAGATCAGAATTTCATTTTTAGGAATGGTTCAAATTTTCAGGGTACGCAATAAAGGTTCAAATTACTAAAATTGTTGGTAACGAATATCCATGTAGTTTTGAAGCGAGAGTTAATTGCGAAAAGAAATGGTGCTTTTTATGGTGTCACAAGCAAGAACATCAAATTTTAGAAATGTATAGCAACAGAATCTGTTCACATTTCAAAGAACATACCTGCATTCAAACGTTTTTCAAAACAAAATATGGCGGTTAATGACGTCACAGTTTCTCTTGATAAATGACGTCACTGTGTAAACAAAACCAGGTAATTAAGTCAATGTCGATGGTATAGTCGCATTAATCAAGTAAACTTGACGTGTGTCAGGAGAATTTCTGTTTAGGATTTAATTGACATTTTTTGTTTCACAATGTAAATAAAGTACAGTTCTGGATGCGATCAAGCACTATGTTTTAAGCGCTAGATACATAAACAGTGGTTAATTCATGTGTGAACCTACCAAATTTCCTACGCAAAGGGATTCCAAGTGGGGAATTATATGAAATCATGTATATCAGTGCAATTACTAAAAGACAACTGATAAATGGTGAAGACGGAGTAACGTAATTTTACTTCGCCCACTGATTTACCGGTCACTCTGGGTTTTTAAACTGTATTCCTTTAATTCCAGACGACTTGTATATAAGACAATTCCGGCCTAAGCTTATTTTTTTATTTTGCAAACGACTCATAAGCGAATAGTGATTAGTCACTCACACTAGTTGTCGTTTAGGTACAGTACTGGTATTAGTTATAACAAATCACTCGTGGTATTTACAAAAATATTTTGACATGACAATTCTAAATAGAATATGAAATTTGGATTTTAGTCATGCTTTTATCAATATTTTACTCTGACACATAATTTTCATCTCATCATTAAAAACTCACAAACATAATTTTCGTTAGTTTCTTCTTATTCAATCAAAGTAATAGGCAGCTGTAATTACATAAATAGATTGAAGAGGATTAAAATGTGCGAATAACATTTTATACACTTTGGCCACTGGACGGCCGATTAATCGATAATAAACAAACAATCAATTAACAATAGAAGTTTTTATGCTGACGTGTCAAAATACTGATGCGCCCTAGCAGAGGTGAGAAAAAATCTAATAATCAGCGACCTCAAGTTGCTGCAGGTAATCTAGTAAGGATTCTACCTGGCGGGACCACAGATATTGCTCCAGTTATCCTGGGTTCTCGAGTTATTGATGCTTGAGTTATCCATGGTGATTTCTAGTTAAACATATAGGAAAAATGGCCGGGACCGACAGGAGTCCTCGGGTTCTCGAGTTATCGATGCTTGAGTTAACGAAGTTTTACTGTAGTTTTCAAGTTATGCTTCTGACAAGGAAAAGTAACAAAGGGCAATAACTCTTATAGAGTAATGGTTCTTGTGCACTTCACTTCCTCTCATTGTGCTTGACCATTGTATGAAGTTGAATTGAATTCCAACAAGTAGTTTTCAAGTTATGCTCCGAACAAGTAAAATGCAACTGACCAACCGACCGACCAACCAACCTCCCGCCCGACCGACCGCCTACCCGCCTGACTCCTATTAACCCCCCTAAACTTCCTATATACCTCCTAAACAACTAACTGACTACCCGCCTGACCACCGGGTGCCTCCTATATACCCCCCTAAACTTCGCTTATGGGGTATAAATATCTCGTTAGTGGCTGGCACACCAAGTGTTAAATACCTCAACTGGAAAAGGTAAAATAACAATGCTTTAACTGATTTAACAATACTTACCAACAAAGGAAGGAAGTTTGATCTCCATTTTATTAACTGTTAATTCCTGATGGGCTCACATACCAACCCTCTAAAACCCTAATTGTAACATTTCTCTACACAAGCAGAACAATCATGTCTATAATGGGGCTTCAAAAAACTTAGACACCATGACTCTAAAGAATGTTTCACATCAAGAGGGGAGCCATGTGATATTTGTGTGAGCCCTTCAGGAGTTTATAATTGTTGTCAATTAAAGCAAGATCTTAGCTCATTTTCCCTCAATCCTTTGTTGGAAAGTCTTGTTTAATCATTCAATTACTGTAGATGATCACTGAATGTGCCATTGACAGTGCACTAAGCACTACAACAGTATGTGAAGCAATTCAGTGTGTTTGACAGTGTTGCATACATTTATAACATACATTTATTAACATGTTGTGCTTTTTTACACTACTTGAAAACTGAGTAATGAGTGTGATTAAGGCACCAATCTATATCACCAACTTAAAACAGGGGGCATAAACCCTGCCAGTGAGTATGTACAAAAACAAAGATATTTCAGATTGAATTTCAAGAACTTTACGTTTGAAATAGTTACTCCTTATATTTATCAACTTAAAATAGTTGAGCATTTGATCCCCACTTCAATTTGTGGTGCACATATAGAGTAGTTACTAGATTACAAAAGATTTACTTACACATATAAGTGAAACACAAGGGAATACCTGAACTTTCATTCTGAGCTAATGCATTAAGAAAATATGTATCATTTTCTAACTAACAAAGTATTTTAAAACAAATATGCATCATGTAACAATTATTTTATAATTTTTTTTAGAAAAGTACATGCAAAGCCCCTTACTTGGTGAAAATCAACTGGCTTGAGTACAAGCATAACAGAGATCACTGTGTTATACAGCCAAGTTGATATATTATCTGGCTGGCAATATCAGTTAGGTTTACAATGATAAAACCTTGTGCATATGGTAAAAAACAAAAGTCTGATTTTAACTATTCAATGGATTAAAAAGGCAATTTTTAAAAAATATTCTGGACTAACATAAAATTTCTCCTAAAATTACTTTTTAACAAGAGGGCCAAGTTTACCCGCATTCATCCGAACAAGCTGGACTCAAGTGGTCAATAATGTGATTTATGTGGTCAAGTACATTGTTGTACTACAGCCAGACCTGGGAATAATTACTTTGAACGTAACTGATTGAATTACAATTACAATGCCTTAAAAAATGTAATTGATCACTTATGATTACTTTATGTTTTTAATGTAATTGATTAAATGATTACTTTTGAAATGTAATTGATTACATTTGATTACATTTACTGTTTATAATAAAAATATAATGCAGTAAACTCCGCTTGTAACGATATTCAGGGGATCGTAGAATTTATATTGTTACATCCTAATATCGTTATATCCAAGTCGACTTCTGGCATCGACCAAAACCGAGAGTATAGTTAGCCCGCTTGATTAAAGAGGTGCACAACTTATAATATAAAACAAGTTCTGTATACGATTTAATTACATATTTATACACATATATGTAAAGATATATGGGTGTCATTTTCATAAAATGTTTTACTTGGTGATCTCGCATCTTAACACCAACCAGGTTAAGCCTCTTCAACATGAGTGTTATTTGCATGTCTGTTCACTTTCAAATTCTAGCCGAACTGAATGTCTTAGTTTCATAATTATGTTTATGATAACATCCCGACTTTTTAATATGGTGCTAAGTAAGTTTTAATTCTGAAATCAGCATTAATGTGTTGGTTTGTTTTCAAAATCTCTTAAGTTCACAGATTATTTTGTACTTAGATTATGATTTTTTGTGTCTTTCGACTAGGAGGCTCCATGATTTTTCATGTACATCACAAAAATACATGGCAATTTACTTTTAGTATAGATATTTACTCAAATGTTACTTTTCTCAAGAAAAAGCATTTAACTATAAATGTGTTTGAATTACTTTTAATTCAGTGAATAGATGGTGCGATAATTTGATCGTTTACATGTTATCATTTGGGCGCAAGCCCTTGTCACTCGTTCACACCATCTGGCAGACCATGATTATCTTATTAACCGGGAAAACAATGCACTTGGGACGTAATAAACCCATCGTAACATCTGAAATATCGCTACATGCGATATCGTAACATCCGGAGTGAAAGTATATGAAATATAGAAGGCCTGAGTCAGGACTGCAACCACAGTACCGTTAGAAGCGGTAAATCATTATAAGCGATATCGTTACAAGTGGAGTTTACCATAATTTGTTTTCCCATTTGTAAACATTGAAGTATATGCTGTGTGTGAGCTATTGTTGCATAAAAATGATATTTCATCAATATGAAGCATATCCATTTACTTATTTACAATGGCTGCAATGAATTGTCAATGACATCTTAAAGTGAACAATTGCATTTAATCAACATCAGTTTCTCAAATGTTTAGTCTGATAGAGAGCACATATCGGGTCTAAATATTTTCCAGCCACACAGACAAGATAACCAAGGTATTGCTCCACTAAAAGATCAGACAAATGGTAAATCACCTCAGAAAATCTTGGTCAAGCAAATATTCTGAATAAACAATTCCAGTCTGTTTTTTTTCAGGTGTTGTCTCTGTCTCAGCTGCCCTAGGAAAAAGGAAATACCCTACAATGCCCAACATTGAAATTGACCCAAAAGACATCCTAAAATTACTCAAAAAGCTAAAAGTGGATTTGGCTGCTGGCCCAGATATGATAAAGCCCATTGTCCTGAAGGAGCTCCGCCATGAGATCCTTGACATAGTATCACTAATCTTCAAAAGATCCCTTAATACTGGTCAACTCCCTACCCATTGGACTAAGACAAATGTCGCCCCACTATTCAAACAAGAGGGCCAAGATGGCCCTATATCGCTCACCTGCGACTTAAGACAATATGTGACCAAACTTCAACTCTAAACTATATATCATAAACACAAACATTCTGTTTGACCTTAACAAAGCAAACCTTTTGACCAATTTACATGATGATTGGGTTGTAAATGTCACTTGCATGGCATACACAAGGTTTTTAACCGGGTGACCTAGTTTTTGACCCCAGATGACCCATATTCTAACTCGACATAGATTTCATCAAGACAATCATACTGACAAAGTTTCATGAAAATCCAATGAAATATGCAACCACTATTGCATACACAAGGTTTTCTATGTTTGACTGGGTGACCTAGTTTTTGACCCCAGATGACCCATATTCTAACCTGACATAGATTTCATCAAGGCAGTCATAATGACCAAGTTTCATGAAGATCCAATGAAAAATGCAACCTTTATTGCATACACAAGGTTTTTCTATGATTTGACCGGGTCACCTTGTTTTTGACTCTAGATGACCCATGTTCGAACTCGATCCAGATTTCATCAAGGAAGTCATACTGACCAAGTTTCATGAAGATCCAGTGAAAAATGCATACACAAGGTAAAGTGTGGACAGACAGATAGACAGACAGACAGACGAGACACAAGGCAATCACAATAACTCACCTTTGAGCACTTCATGCTCAGCTGAGCTAAAAAGGTGATACTATTGTCCCTGCAAACTACAGACCTATATCGCTAACCTGTATTCTATGTAAACTCCTAGAACACTTAATTGCATCTAGCCTATCTATGCATCTCTAAAAACACAACATAATGAGCCACAACATGGGTTCCGTGAAAGAAGGTCCTGTGAGACCCAGCTCACTGAGCTAGTTGATGAAAGATCCAAAAACCTCTCCTCGGGTAAACAGACCGACCTTGTTCTACTTGATTTTAATAAAGCCTTCAACAAAGTCAACCATCTCAAATTATTATTTAAACTCCAGGAACATGGTGTCCCCAGTCAAACTGTGTCTTGGATCCGGTTCTTTTTAATAGGTAGATCTCAGTCAGTAGTGGTTAACGGTTGCACGTCTGATCAAGTCCCTGTTACATCTGGGGTCCCCGAGGGCTCTGTCCTAGGACCTCTGCTGATTGTCAAAGGTTACAAAATGATCTCTCTAAGCTAGAAACTTGGGAAAAACTGTGGGACATGGAGTTCAACCCTAGTAAATGCCAGGTCCTCAATATTACACGTGGCAGAAAACCCATCCAGTTCCCTTATAAGCTTCACGGTCCAACACTCCCGCTAGATAAGGATGCAAAATACCTTGGTGTAGACATCAGACAAGATCTCAGCTGGAATACACACATCTCCAGAATAATATGAAGTATTCATCAACAGCTCTCTGCATCAAATAGTACAGATCAGATGGCCCAAAAGAATCACCCACCATGACCTTTGGAAGAGGACACCAGAAACATATTGCACTCACAATCAAGGAAAGCAAGTGACCTTGGGTTGGCCATACTCTGAGTAGAGGTGACCTCTGCATTGCCAAACAAACCCTGGAGTGGACTCCACAAAGGAAACACAGAAAAGTTCGACCAGTTCAGTTCTGGCAAAGAAGCTGAGAAGCAAGAATGAAATTGACATGATGCGAAAGTATCGATCGTTCCACCTACTGATCACCCAATCGATAGATCACAAAACCTCTGACACGCTTTAGTGCTCAGGCAGTATCTATAAGCTGAACTTGCACATTTTGACTGGGATTGAAACACTTTTAAAAGTGATTTTATTTGTTTTCGAAATTTTATGTTTCCTTTTTAAAAAAGAACAAGATACAGTACAGGCCTGGAGGATTATGTAAAAAACGCGAAGTATGGAGTGAGTGGAAATAACATGACTGAGTAACTCGGAGAAAAAATGTAAATAACTCCATTCAATGGAGTGTGGAGTGAGTGGAAATAATGTGACTTCGAGTAACTTGGAGAAAAAACGTAAATGACTCCATTCAATGGAGTCACTTCTCTGCCGTTTGGAGTGAAAATTTCGATCGCTGGACTTCGGGTCTCTCAGAGTATTTTTGAGGGACTTCGAGTGAAAATATTTAGAATATTAGTAAAACACACCTGTAAAACAATAAAACCAACCTGTTGAATTTAGATTCATTGAATCACAAAGATCGAATCAGACATCGTCATCGACATTTTTCGTTGAGAATCGCCACTACTGCGTCATGTTTTTTTATATTGTTTCAAAAAGTATTGAGTTATTTTTTTGTCAGAACCTAAAATATCTATCACACCTTTATGTTGATTTATAAAATATTTATTTCCGTTAAAAATCCGCTGTAATTGATCCCTTAGCATTGTCACTCTCTATAGGTGTGAAAAATATGGCCTGTCGTACTAATCTAGTCAATTTTAAAATTGTTTGCAAATCCAAGCTGTGTGACAACACTGACTGAGTTGTGAATACAAAAAGTATTTATCAATTAACATTTCCAATTGTTCTGTATTTAAATCAAAACGTTCTGTTTCAAAGAAAATCGCGGCGTTCCAGTGTGTCCATTTTTTTTTGTCATTAATTGTTTTTCAACTGTCAAAGCCAACATTTCTCCAGTAACAATTTTGTACTCTTTATTTTGATGAATAACCTTTGCTGAAATATCTATTTTTACTGCAACCTCTTTTATTCATAAAGATAAAGCCACAGGTGTCACGAGATCAGAGAACAATCACCGATGCAAATTGTACATGTGAGTTTTGTTTGATCTTAGTGAAGCACATGGCATCAAACAGACCGAAATATTTGACAGTTTAAGACATGAAAAAGTAATTCTAGACAATAGTCTGATAATTTTGGATTATAGAAATAATAGTTTGGAATAGATTATGTAATGAATAAGATTTATTTTTGGTGATAAAATATATTGAACACGCTATACAAATGTTCATCGGTCGGCAAATATTTTTTAATGTAATATGCATACACCTCAAAAACATTTCCCGTGTAGACACACTTCTACCGGATATAATAAATTTGATTTTTATGTCCCATAAACCCCTTCATTTACCTGTAAAATCACTTGAAGTGCCGTGATCTTACTCCCGCGAAGTGATGCGATATCTTTCGGTACGCAAAGTCACTTCAGGCACTCCAAGCTCACTCGAAATCACATTATTTGTCTCCGAGTTACTCCTGCGAAGTGTGGAGTGAAAAAGTCCACACCTCAAGTTTTTTTTATTATCCTCCAGGCCTGTACTGTACATGTCATGCATTATGTACATACATTTTAAACTTACCCTTCAAGACAGAGAACATGAGTGCACAAAATGCTGAATGGATCTCAAAATGGAAACTATTTTAAATATATAAAAAACTAGAGCTATCACTAAATGTGATTAATACCCCCGAAAGACTTTATAAACTGAGGAAGTTCGTAGTAACAGAATACTGTAAGTGTATTAATATTAGCGGAGTACTAATTTTCGTGCTTCAGGTGTGCGCAAATTCATGTCCAGCGCTAATATTTGACGAAAAGGAAGGCTTTCCCAATGATAAAATGACATTCATCGTATTGAATATACCATAATTACTATTCGACAGAACATAGATAAAAACATTTTATTGTGACTGTGACAATAATTGCATTCATTTACAAATATTTTTCAAAACGTTATGAATAGAAATATCAAATATGTATTGCATTTGAATGCAAAAGTCAGATGTATGCATTTCTTTATCTTCGCCATTGTCCGTAAAACATCGTATATAACACCATCGGAATAGATCGCCAGTTTGTCTGGTCGGGCTAATTTACAATGTCATCATAACAAAGGCATTTCACTGCTGTCAAAACAAGCAATTATCACAATCTGTATTTAGATACTACTGTATAGGAAATCATTATAATTAATAATAAACAAATTTTGATTTTATGTCC